>VMDR010019409.1:0-18369 GCA_007922815.1 Macrotus californicus
GAAAAACACACAAAGACATGGAAACTAAATAATATGTTACTAAACAATGAATGGGTTAATGATAATATAAAGAAGAAAATCAAATGATACCTTGAAAAGAATGAAAATGAGAACACAATAATTCAAGTTCTATGGGATACAGTTAAAATAGTCCTAAGAGGGAAATAAATAACATTACAAGTCTATCTCAATAAACATAGCATTACAGGCCTATCTCAATAAACAAGAAATATCTCAAGTAAACAACCTAAATTTACACTTAAAGGAGCTTGAAAAAGAACAACAAACAAAGCCTAAAGTGAGTAGAAGGAAGGAAATAATAAAGATCAGAGCAGAAGTAAATAAAACAGAGTCTAAAAAATATAAAAGAGCAAAGAAAATAAGAGCTGATTTTTTGAAAAGATAAACAAGATTATCAAACCTTTAACTAGATTCATCAAGAAAACAAGAGAATGTGCTCTCCCTTCCAGGAGCATGCCCACATCTTTCTTCCTCTTTAGCCATGCATCTCCTAAGCTCTAAGGGTCCCCATGAGACTTGCAACCAGTGGAGCAATGGGCAGTGGCAGCTCATCCCAAGCTAATCCCTTGAATCTGTCTCCAAGATCATCTTTTCATTAACTTTCCAATGAGCAAAAGTAGCCCACCTAGGCTCTCTGGTGTTGCTTCTTCTATCCTAAGCCCTTCCTTGTTTCACTGTCCCAGTTTTAATAAATGTACTCTCAAAATAAAAAAAGGAGAGGACCCAAATAAAATCAGAAATGAAAGAAGAGATGTAACAACTGACACCAAGAAATACAAAGGATTGAAAGAAAATATTATGAACAGTTACATGCCAACAAATTAGACAATCTAGAAGAAATGGATAAATTCCTAGAAATATACAGTCTTCCAAAACTGAATCAGGAAAAGTAAGAGAATCTGAATAGACAGATTACAACTAGTGAAACTGAAGCAGTAATAAAAAAACCTCCCTACATACAAAAGTCCTGGATGGGATAGTTTCACAGGCAAAGAAGAACTAACACCTGTCATTCTCAAACTATTCCAAAAAGTTCAACAGGAGGGGAGGCTCCCAAGTTATTTTCTGAGGCCAGCATTAGCCTAATTCCAAAACCAGATAAAGACATTACAAAGAAAAAAATTATAGGCCAATGTCCCTGATGAACATAGATGCTAAAATCCTCAACAAAATATTAGCAAACTGGATCTAGCAATGCATTAAAAAGATCATACACCATGATCAAATGGGGTTTATTCCAGGGATGCAATTTGGTACAATATCTGCAAATCAATAAACATGATATACCACATAAACAAAATGAAGATGAAAACCACAAGATCATACCAATAGATGCAGAAAAAGCATTTAATAAATCCAGCACACATTTATGATAAAATCTCTCAGCAAAGTGGGAATAAAGAGATTGTACCTCAACACAAGAAAAGTCATATATGACAAACCCACAGCCAACATTATGCTCAATGAGCAAACACAAGAGGCATTTCCCTTAAGATCAGGAGCAAGACAGGAATGCCCACTTTCACCATTCTAATTCAACATAGCGCTGGCAGTCTTAGCTACAGCAATCAGACAAAAAAGAAGAAATAAAAGGCATTCCTATTGGAAAGGAAGAAGTAAAACTGTGATTATTTGCAGATGACATGATACTGTATATAAAGAACCCTAAGGATTCCACCAAAAAACACAAAGAACAAAAAACCTGCTATAACTGATAAATGAATTCAGCAAAGTAGCAGAATACAAAATAAATATCAAGAAATCAGTTGCATTTTTATATACCAATAATGAACTATCAGAAAGGGAAATAAGGCCCAGGTCATGTTGCTCAGTTGGTTTGAGTACCATCCTGTACACCAAAAGGTCAGGGCACATACCTAGGTTGCAGAATCAATCCCCAGTTGGGGTGCATACAGTAGGCAACTGATCAATGTTTCCCTCTCACATCGATGTTTCTCTCTCTCTCTCTCTCTTTCTCTCATCAATAAAAAAACATATCCTCAGTTGAGGATTAAAATAAAAAATAAATAAAAAGAAAGGGAAACTAAGAACATAATCTCATTTACAATTGCATTAAAAATACTTAGAAATAAATTTAATCAAGGATGTAAAAGGCTTGTACTCAGAAAATTATAGAACTCTAAATAAAGAAACTGAAGAAGATACAAATAACTGGAAGCATATACCATGTTAATAGATAGGAAAAATTAACATCACTAAAATTCATTAAAATGTCCATACTACCCAAGGCAATCTACAGATTCAGTGCAATTTCTATCAAGATACCAATGACATATTTTACAGAATTAGAACAAATATTTCAAAAAATTTGAATGGAACCACTGAAGACCTTGAATAGCCACAGCAATCTTGAGAAAGAGGAGTGAAATTGGGAGGAATCATGCTACCTGATATCAAACTATACTAGGAAGCCATAGTAATCAGAACAGCGTGGTACTGTCATAAAAACAGAAAGAGTAATGGAACAAAATAGAGAGCCCAGAAATAAACCCATGTCTTTATAGCCAATTAATATTTGACAAAGGAGGCAAGAACATACAATGGAGTAAAGATAATCTCTTCATTAAATGGTGTTGGGGAAAATGGACAGATATATGCAAAAAAATGAAACTAGACCAAATTCTGACACCATACACAAGAATAAACTCAAAATTAAAGACTTAAATGTTAGGTTCAAAACCATAAAAATCCTAGATGAAAACATACGCAATAAATTCTCAGACATTTCTCATAGCAATATTTTTTTCTGATGTAGCGTCTCAGGCAAGGGAAACTAAAGAAAAAGTAAACAAATGGGACAACATCAAACTAAAATGTCTTTGCACAGCCAAGGAAACCATCTACAAAACAAAAAAGACAAACCACTGGATGGGAGAACATATTTGCAATGATAGATCTGATATGGGGTTAACACCCAAAATTTATCCCAGACTCATAAAACTCAACACCAAAAAACAAAACAAAACAGCAATCATTTAAAGAATGGGCAAAGGACTTGAACAGATACTTCTCCAAGAGGACATACAGATGGTCAATAGACATATGAGGACATGCTCATTGTCAATAATCATCAGAGAAATATAAATTAAAACCAAAATACCACCTCACACCTATCAGAATGGCTATCATCAATAAGTCAACAAACACCAAGTGTCAGTGAGAATGTGGAGAAAAGGCAACCCTTGTGCATGCAGTGTGGGTGAGTATGCAGATTGGTACAACCACTATGGAAAGCAGTATGGAGGTATCTCAAAAAGTAAAAATGGAGCTGCCTTTTCACCCAGAGATCTCACTTCTGGGAATATGTCCGAAGAAACCTGAAACACTAATCTGAAAGAATATATGCATCCTTATGACCATTACAATATTATTTATAATAGCTAAGATTTGGAAGTAGCCCAAGTGTCCACCAGGAGATGAGTGAGTAAAAAAGCTGTGGTACATTTACACAATGTAATACTATTTGACCATAAGAAAGGACATCTTACTCTTTGTGACAGCATGGATGGACCTGGAGAGTATTATGTTAAGTGAAATAAACCAGTCAGAGAAAGACAAGTACCATGTGATTTCACTTATATGTGGAATCTAATGAACAAAATAAACTAACAAACACAATAGAAACAGGTTCATAGAGACAGAGAATAGACTGACAGCTGTCAGAGGAGAGGGAGTTAGGTGCTGGGTGAAAAAGGTAAAAGTATTAAGCAAAAAAAAAAAAAAAAAAAAAAAAAAAAAAAAAAAAAAGAAAAAAAAAAGAAAGGAAGAAAAGAAAGGGAAAAAAAACAAAAACAAAACTCACAGACCCAGAGAACAGCATGGTGATTACCAGAGGGAAAGGTGTGTCGGGGGAGGCAGAGAGGGTAAAGGGTCAAAAAATGGTGATGGAAGGTGACTAGACTTGGGGTGGTGAACACACAGTACAATATCTAGATGACATATTATAGAATTGTACTTCTGAAACCTATATAATTCATTAATCAATGTCATCCCAATAAATTCAATTAAAAATAAAGTCAGTTGATTAGCAACTTAAAAAAAAAGAAATCCTAGACTTATTATTCTTTGTCCTATGTTAAGAATTTTTTGGAAAGGAAGACTCTGCAGACTTCATCATATTAAGGCACATGATTATTTGGTGATCAAATTGTTAAATGTAAGCAAATATCATCTTGTGCCCAAATCTTTAATATACCATTAAACCAAATGAGACTTCTTGTTTTTTTCCAAATTGATAATATAGTTACCATTTTCTCTAAGTTATTCATGAATTGCCATTTATACTTGAATTTAATTTGCTGATAAATTGTGTTTAACAATTACATCAGCTGTGAGATCCCCACCCTTTTCTGAGTTAAAACACTTTCAGTGTTGTAAAGGAAGAGCATTCCAGTAACTCCTGAGTATTAGTTCAAGGAGTACCTAAAGGCAATAGGGGATGAAAAAAAATACTGTTTAGTAAAATTATGGACCCTGTGAAGGTTTCACTTCTAAATATTTCTCAAGCTCGTGTATAAAATAGTCTTTGGGATTTTAGATGAGTTTGTGGGCCTTGTACATCACATTTCCATTGGGGGCAAAAATGAATTTGGACTCTATGGTATACCTGCAAAAAGCCCAGCCATTGTTAATATAATGAGATTGGTTTGATGACACTGATGTAACCTGGCAGCCAAGGAGAGTGGACTGGAATGCACCTGTGTGAACAATGAGGACTTCACTGTACTAGTCAGTGGGGGCAGTAGCTGCTGTTGAGTGAGCATGTGTACTGTGTGGCTGAAACATTCAAAATGAATGAGTGAGTAGAGCAACAAATCTGCATCAAATATTGCATGAAGCTTGAACATTTCTCTGTAGAAACTATTCGGATGATTCAGAAGGCCGCAGCTATGGGCAACCTGTGATTGGCAGCTTCATGACAACAATGCACTTGCTCATGCATCACATTTTGTGCAGAGTTTTTTTGGCAAAATGTCAAATCACCCAGGTGATTCAGAACTCATACAGCTCAGATTTGGCATCCTGAGACTTCTGGCTTTTCCCAAAACTAAAATTACCTTTGAAAGGGAAGAGAGTTCAGACCATCAGTGAAATTCAGGAAAATATGATGGGGCAGCTGATGGTGATTGGGAGAACTATGTGAGGTCCCAAGGCGCCTACTTTGAAGGGGACTGAGGCATCACTGTCCTATGTACAATGTTTCTTATATCTTGTACAATAAATGTCTCTATTTTTCATATTACATGGCTGGATACCTTCTGGACAGAACTTGAATGCTCATAGATCTCTTTTAGCTTTAAGAATCTAAAATTAAAACTCACTTTTCTGAATGCTGTTGTAAAAAGCATTCATTTTCTCGCTTTTCTGTCTTCTCCTGTCTCGAACTTAAAATGTTGAATCCTGAGAAACCTGAATAACATGCTCTTGCTTTGGGGGAACATGATCATAGGTCTCTATATCTTTTCTTCTTTTTCATTTTTCAGCACTAACTTGTCCCTCTTTCTAATTTGTAATCAAAAGAGAGTCTAAGATGGACTCATCTTTCTGGACAGGATTAAATGGCTCTGCTAGCAGAGTAAGATGAATAGAAAGTTCTCCTCAATGTTTAAATGCACTACTGTGTACCTGTAAGATTATATATTTGTCAGGAATTTAGGGTAGCTTAATGCCTGCTTGGCAGCGTAAACTCTGAAAGTCTCATGGGGAAACACACCCTGTACACGGTTTCTAGGTCTGTAGAGTACAAAAAGAGATGGATCCGTGCCAGTTATGCAGTTGATGTACTAAAGGTAGATGCCAAAATAAGGCAGCCTTTAACAGAATTTCTCTGCATGAATAGACACAGATAAAAAAAGTCTATGTTCTTAAATCTGTTATAGACACTTAAAATGGTTATTGCATGAAGCACATCCATGGAGTCTATCATGTTCCAAGTTTTCATTTTAGAAGAAAATGGAAAGGTTGAGCAATTCACATTATTAACTTTAAAATTAGGCTAGAATTATTTTTTCCTTAGAAATGCAATAGTTTGTTTGTGGAAACCTTTAAATGAAAACCTTTGATTTTGGGCACGCATGTGGTTGATGTGGATGACTGTGAGGCTTCCAGAGAGGTGTAAGGAGGTCCTCTGTCAGTGGCCTTCAACGATGGGTTTCTTTCTATGGCACTCAGAATTAGAATAATCATTCTATTTTCTCACTGCATCATCTTTTTAAGGTCTAATTTATTTTATTTGAGATCGTTTCTTTCTTTAGTTGCTTATGCTAGTTTTTTTCCCTAGCCTTATAATATCAAGAATTTATTATACCGGGAATTAGAGTTTATGGGAGGACTTGTTGATCTTTTGAGAAAGTCTGAGAACCACAGAATAAAGTTTTTTCTTATGCAACTCACTGACAGGAAGATATGAAGTATGATGGAGACAGAGAAGCGGGTATGATCATGGGTTTTAGAGTCAAATAGGTCTCAGTTCCAGTTCAAGCAACACCACGTTTTAGTTATATGTCCAGAAGGGTTAATTATTTAAGCTCTCAGGGTCTCACTATCACATCTGTCAAGTAGGAATAATGCCCATTTCATAATGTTGTTGTGAGTGCTAACTGAAATAATACACAACCAAATGGCACCTGGTGTCACTACGTGCTCAAATAACTGTAAGTTGGCGTGCATCCAGTTGGTACCTCCATTGTGTACAGATGGAAGGAAGCAAGAAAACTGTAGAAAGTCAGGTGTTTCAATAGAATTTTCAATTTAGTGCTTGAGTATGAGTACACATCCTATCCTCGTTTACTTGCTCAGTGTCAGATTTTGAATGTGGTCAGCTGAGATCATTCGGGGGACTCCATAGCGCTGAACGACTTCCCTTGTTTTGCAGTATTCCAGATGAAGGGATTCAAGAACAGCAAGTCAGCCTTTCTTTTTAAAAGTTATTTTTCATTAGAGAAACTGCAAATATTCAGACAAAAGGCACTTGGCAAAACAAAAGAATCTAACATCTTTTACCTTTAATAATACGTTGTGATATAAAAGGACAGTTGATGGCAATAGGACCCTTTTACAGCAATAGGATGTTAATGTTTATAAAGACTACTTGTCAAGCACAGCTTAACTAGTGCCCTAATTAGAACCTATTTGTAACTCTGAGACAGAACTTTTGTGTGAACAAATTCTATCGATGAAAAAGCTATGAAAACGTAAATTTCAGCAGCAAATTTCTTCATTGTGTTGACTATATCAAGGACAGTATGATCATTATCTTTCCAGCAGCGATGAAATTGTAAATTGGAACTAAAGAACAGATAGGGAATATTTTCAAATTTAGTGGAGGTAACTGCATGTAAACTCAGCTCAAATATTTCTGGGTGTTTGTTTATAAGGGCCGGGCTCAGAGTTAGACTCTAAGATGAAAAGACTGGATGCCTGGCCTCTCAAATGAGCAAGTCCAAGGGGTTTCTCCAAGGGGTAAAACCTAATGGTAATCTACATCATTTGTAGTTAACGAGGCATACAGTCAATGTTATTACATGGAACATCTGACTTGGAGTCAACTATGCTAGCAATAGAGTAAAACCATGGCATATTAGGGAAATACTCTTTTGGAAAACGAATTTTGGTTTCTTTAAACACCAAGTGACTTCCTTCAAATGCTTTCCTTATAGCCGCAGGTGAGTGATATATGTATATGTGATAGTCTTTTATTCCCATATTAAGGGGATAACAGAATGAAGAAGAAAATGAAGTAATTGGAAGTCAAGGAAAAGCACTGTGCTTATGGTGACAGTATAACAAATCAGCAGGTGGTTAGCTGTTTGCCTGTCTCCATCCTGCATTTCTGACTCCTTTCTATTTAAATATTTGATTTTGCATTTGCCCTTTCTCAACTTTACCCTAACTGAACAGACCATTCTTTTAACTTGAGAGCTCTGACTGCTGCCACATCCGAGGTAGTTTGAGAGGTAGGTCTGTAGGCCTTGAGCACTTCAGCAGTGATTTGTGAGTGCTGTTTCCCTGGCTCAGCACTGTGACTCTTCAGTGCACCCCAACTACTGGGAGCTTAGCAGGGATGCCCCTGCCATCTTCATCTCCTCAGTGAGGCTGGGCTGCTGTCCAGGCCCTCGGGACTCTAACACCTGCCAGCTAATCTTGTGCCTATGCACGCAGATATCCATAAAATGCAGGAGGTCCTGTTTGATTGGTTTGAACCTCTTGCGACATAAGAAGTAGTTTCATTTAAAAGAAAATCTTTTCCTTAGAGTCCAACTTATCAATTCTGTCTTTTGTGACCTCCCTCATCAGCCAGGCTACATACTGCCTTGTGCAACATACATGTTACTACTAGTCTGCCTTTGCTGTGGGCCTCTCTGCAACCCCTCTACCTGAACAGGACAGACTCCTCTTCAAGGTCCAGCTCATGCCCACCTTCTTTATGCTTCTGTTTCCAGGTTCCTTTGGCCAATGTAGGATCACTACAGAAAATAGCTTTGTCCAGCTGATCTTTGGGACAGCTGTATCCACAAAATATCTTTGTTAAGAAAGAGGTGTAGCAGAAAACTTGCTATCTCTGGAAAGTCAACTGTCTTGGAGAGGTCTCGGATGCCTTCTCCCACCTCACCTTAACTAGCGCCACCTTAAGGATGGAGGGCTGTCCCTGGCACTTCGTCTGGCTCAGAGCCCTAAACAAGCTTTGCCCTGACTACCAAATTCAGGCTTTCTCCATTAGGAAACCAGCAGCTGGATAAGCCTAGGCACACATCAGTGACCTATATAAGTTTATAGCTTCAGTTTGTTGAAGAAACCAGTTGAGCTCTCCATTAGGTTTGATGTATAAATTCCATCACTGTTATAATGTGGCAAAAACACTTCAGATAAATAACACTGAAAGCTTTCATACTATTTATACAATTATATTGTCACTACAACACATTTTTAAATAAAGTGAATGTGCACAACCTCTTGTAGTTCTGCTAAGTCTGAGTTACAACTTCACGTTCAAACTAGTCTCCCAATGAGTTTTAGTATGAAGTTGCAGGTGGAACAAACCCCAAGTGGTAAAAATCCTTTAAGAGTAAATTATATTCTGTGTGGGTAAAATCTTGATGGCCTGGAATGATGCACTAAGTGCTGAGTAGGTTTTTAAAGCTGGATTTGAATCTTTCTTAAAGCTTTTCCTGAGCTGAGATCTTTTCTCCACAGCATTATATTTGATAAAAATTTAAGCTTACAAACAGAGCTGTGCTATTTGTAGAATTAAAGTCATACTTAATAGGCCTTTGAAGCACTGTTATACATGGAGAATAAAACCACTCCTAATTAGTTATAATAAAATTATCTAACTGGGTCAACAAGGTCAAAATTCAGAAATAAGTTTTAAAAGCAAATTTACTTCTTTTGTGAACAAAGAGGGTGGACTTCATGTGTATTTGCATAAGTAAGTTTCAAATTGGTATAGGGCATCTTTCACTTGGAGCAGAGGGAATGTGATTGTGTCACTTCCCAGTACCTTCAAGATGAAATCCAAACTTTTTAACATGACATGTGGGGGCCCTTCATAATTTGAGTCTTGCCTACCCTCATGTGCTGCGCACTGAATCATACAGGACACTCGTTCCCTTCTTCTCTGTCTTTTACTTACAACTTTAGTAAATGTTGTTCCAGCATGGAACAGTCTTTTTCCTTCCCTCTTTCTATTCGCCCAGTTTGTTAAAGGCTAATTCCCACAACTTCCTGAGACAGAGGCCTGCTGTCACCTTCTCTGGGAAGTTTCTAAAATGGAATCCAAAATGTCACATTCTAGGTACTGTCCACTTCTTTTTAAGCTGGGAGCTCTCTGAAGGTCGGCACTGTACACTTTTATCTTGTATTCTCAGCACCTGCTGCGCTTTGCACATAGTCGTTACTCAGCTCAGGTTTGTTGAATAAGCTCACACTTTAAAATTATGTTTAGGGATCCAGCTCCAGGATACCTAGTCTGTGGTTTTTTGCCATCTCCCAAACTGTAAATAACAAAGCAAATGTTAAAAATTTCTTTCCCATCTTATTCTTCCCAAATCCAGTAGAAAATAAAAAAATAAATCCAGACAACTGACATGTCATCTCCTCAGACCCCACTCTTGAGGAAGAAAAGTGCAGGTATGACTTGTTTATGGAATGTTCCAGAATGGAAACAAATAGATCAATAAATGGACAGACCAGGTTTTCTCTTTGCAAAATTCTAGCTGTGAATAAATCATCAAAAACAACCAACCAACCAACCAACCAAACAAAAAAACAAAAACCAGTATCCTGACAGTGAAGTGAGAAGCTAAATCCAATTAAAATTCCTTTGGATTATTCTATAAACTAAACTATATATATATTCTTATGTTCTTGCTCTATTAGCTTAGCTGTCCAGCTACACCTCTACTCCCAAACTGCTGTTCCTTTGTTTTTTACTCCATTTAAATTCTTCTTGTTGAACAAAGATCATTTTTAACTAGAAAATTCATTTCCCCTAAACAGATCAGGAAACTTGTTCTCTACTTATAATCAGATTATCGCTTAGTTAATGCTCATGTGCAAATTAGATGGTGAGGACTTATAGGGGGAAGTGGGCCCATGGATAATTGCCTCTTACTATCATTTCCTATGATTGCATAAACTTTACTATAACCAGGGCATGACTCTGCTTAGGTTGTGTTCATTACAGTTTGCAGTGTCTCACAGCCTTAGACATGTTAAAGTAAGAGTGACTGCTATTAAAAATCTGTGTGTAGACATGGTTTATGCTTAGGGTGCAGCACCTGGAATTATAAAAAGTCTTATTAATTTATGATGTAGAGAACATTATGCTAAGTGAAATAAGCCAGTCAGAGAAAGACAAATACCATATAATTTCACTCACATGTGGAATCTAATGAACAAACAGAACTAACACGCAACATAGAGACAGACTCATAGAGAGAGAGCAGGGTGACAGCTGTGGAGGATGG
Source organism: Macrotus californicus (assembly GCA_007922815.1). Taxonomy (NCBI): domain Eukaryota; kingdom Metazoa; phylum Chordata; class Mammalia; order Chiroptera; family Phyllostomidae; genus Macrotus; species Macrotus californicus. The sequence continues at coordinate 11,010 of VMDR010019409.1, forward strand.
TTAGGGAGTGGAGGGACTGAGCAAAAAGGAAAAAGGACTCATGGACATGGACAACAGGGTTGTGATTATAGGGGGGAGGAGGTGTAAGGGGGATAAGTGATAATGGAAAAAATGCAATAAAAATAAAAAAATAAAGAATTTTTTGCTTACCTTTGTAATACCTATAATATATTGATAAACAATATTATAAACAGTTTACCTTCCTTGGAGTGGTACTTGTATTAGAATCATCATTTGGCTTAGGAGAGGCACTTGCATGCAAAAATGATGAATGTTTGTTAAAAATAGTTTTAAACAAATTATTATAACCCTGAACATAGTCCTTGTGGTTCAATCTCTAATTTTTATTCCTCTTATTAGCAATGTTACTATATGCACAGTAATTGAAAGTTAACACAATTCTTTCCTGAGAAACTCACTCACCTTTCAGCAAATCAGACTAACATGTATCCTCTCCATCCCCATTCCACCCCCCAGTCTGTTAGGATGATTTAACACTTTTAATCATATGTGTACACTCACTTTTCTTCTTCATCTTACAACTCTCTAGAAGTAGCATTTTCATTGTCACTCCTTGCTCAAAATCTTTCACTAGCTATGACAGTACTAAATCTAAAAGGCTTAACCAAGAATCCAAGAATTCAGGGTTCTATATAACTGTTCTCAAATGACTTTTTAAAAAAATCCTTACCCGAGGATATTTTTATTGAATTTAGAGAGAGAGGAAGGGTGGGGGGGCATGTAGAGAGAGAGAGAGAAACATCGATATGAGAAAGAAACATTAATCGGTTGCCTCCCTCTGCACACTGACTGGGGATCAAATTCTCAACCTAGGTATGTGCCCCGACCAGGAATTGAACCAGCAACCTTTTGGTGCATGGGATGACACTCTAAACAACTGAGCCACCTGTCTAGGGCTTCAATGACTCTTCTTGTCTTGTTTCCTGCTGTTCCACAGTAGTGCTCCTTCCCCACTCCAAACAAGGACACAATACTATCATCATTATTTTGTAAAGAGGGTTTATACCCAGCAAAGCTGGCCTGTCCTCCTCAGGCCTGTTCACATCCAGGTCATCCTTCATGACCCAGAGGATCATATCCACTCCCTCCACAAAGTCCTAACTGGCCTCTGTTGCAGCAACCAGTCCCTCCTCTGGATTCTTCCAGTGCTTTTTGCTGACCACCATTTACCATCAGTTACATGCGACTGATGCTCTCAGCAATTGTTTTGTTGATTTGAGTTTTTGAGCTGAATTATTTGTATCATTTAATTTTAAAAAATCTGACCTTAACTAACCTCTTCAGATAGACTGAAAAGTCCTTGCAAAGAAAAGTGATGTGTATACATCTAGAACAATTTGAACACATATTAACTGAATGCATTGATGCATGAATTGATAAGGGACTAAAAATTAAATGAATGCATGAGTAATGCAGATTTCAGAGTATTCATGGAAAAATATATCCTAAATTTATACTAACAATTTGGGGTCTAGTGAGGGAAAGAAAGATGGAGCACTTGAAAGCCAAGGCTCTTGAACTTGTCCTTTAATGCCTACAAGTCAAAAAGCAGTGGGTCCACCCAGAATTCTGGAAATAGGCTCTTTTGGTTCCATAATTTCTCTTTTGAGCCCTGTGTGTTTTGAGAATTTAAGATCAGCATGAAGTTATGGTGAAGATCTGGCCACACAATGTCCCCCTTGCCTTCTACCCAAGGAGGGTTCATGACCTCATTCTTTGAGAAGTGGACTTTCCTCCAAAGCATTTGCCTCTCTGAAAGATTAAGTAAAATGCAGAATGGGGGCAAGGCAGACTCAATTTTACTTAGAGAGCATGCACCAATTCTGGGGGGAGAAGTCACTGCTGAGTTTTATATATATATATATATATATATATATATATTTCTTCTGAACCTTTTAAAAGATCAACTCTGGTTTCAGTTCAGTTTTTTTCACAATAAACCTACATGGCCACTTCTTCAGATTTGTTCCAGATGGACTTAATCACAGAATGATTGATTATCCACTCAGTTGTGAGCTATGTGGTTAAGCTCAGAAACCTACAACAAACTGGTTTGGAGCCGTGTTTCACGGTAAGTGGCAGAGAGGATAATCCTTAAACTGTCATTTTGAAGTTAGTGATGAGGAAAGAGGAATTTAGTGGGGCTACTTATGTCAAGAGAACGTATTATTAGTAAATGGATGGCTGGAAATGATGGAATCTTATGAGCATAATGCATTTTTTTCCCTCTGGATTTCACAGTAAAGGGAACCAGATAGGACTGGGAGCCCCCTTGGGGGCTTCCCCAGCTCTCACTGCCTGCTTCATGGACCAGACCGGTCTCCCCAGGATGCTCCAGGCTGGAGACCAAAGATTGACTTCTATCTGGCTACTGAGGCATCCATTTATCCTACTACCCACACAGCAGGCCTACAGAGGTTTTTATTATTGGCATCAGAGACACCTGTGCAAATCTGGAAACTAATTCTTGGGGAGAGTGAACCAAGGAGAAAATATTCTATACTCCATACAGAGCTGCATTATGTACTTTGAAAAGCAACTTAAGAACATTTGGTCCATTTCCACATTCTTTAAGAAAAAAAAAATCTTCCTTTGGATTTTGCTTCTTTTTATAGCTACATTAGATTTTATTCTTTCCCTCTGGTTAATTCACTGTCTGGCTACTAGAATATTGCTCTTGGGGAAAATGGATGTGGCTAGTAGCCTCCCCTGCATGTCACATAGTTCCTCCTATTTTGGTTTCCATCTTTACTGATTTTCCTAATTTATCTTTCCCTTTCCCTTGGAGTGCTATTCTACTTCCTTATGGCCTTCTGGTTGAAAAACAAGCCACTATTTGGCCTCTTATCAATATACCTACTCCTCAGAATCCCAAGAAAGTTCATGTTGGATTTTATGGCTTCTGAATTTTTAACTATTATACAGTGTATTTATCATAACCTTAGATTATGTTCAGCATATGTCTCCGAGTAGACTTCTGAGGCAAAAGACAAGAAGTAAACAGATTTAAACATAAAAATGATGATTCTAGGAGCAGGCTTTTGAATAGGCTGTAGGAAGAGAAATGTGACCAAAACAGAACAAAGATTTCTATGGGAGAGATGGAGAACATTTCCATGATTCCCTAACAGACTGAAATATCACAGATGTCTAGGCCAAAAGTTAACATGAAGCAAGAACAGTTTAAATTTCTTTTATGTAACAGGCATGTGGGTACATGCTAATCTGCAAAAATAAAGGGAGTTTTGTGTTTGCTCATAAAGTTTTTGTTTCATGGATATTGTTTATTTGTAGAGTGGAGTAAAGGAGGATTTTAATAAAAAGAAGTTTTAAAATCAAAGGATATAGTTATAATTATTTAGGAGTGGTTTTGGAAAGGACTGATGGCATTTTAGAAATCCCCAGCCCATGGAGAAGAAAAGGGCATATTCACACAAAAGGAGCTCCTAGAAGCAGCAAGGTTCTTCTTTTGGACAGTACTTTGCCTCTTTCAACCACACCCATCAGGCTGCATATCTGAATGAGTCATCCAGTCTCCTCCATGCCAGGGGTGGTGGGTGCATTTTGCTTTTTAACTCATATTTTGCATTTAGAAACTATTTAAAATTCTAGGTTTAACTCTTAAGGTTTGGTTGGAATCAATTCAGGGGTGTTTTAATTACAGATTGTGGTAGGCAGCTTCTGACATGACTCCTGATGATGCCAGTCTCCTGGCATTCGTGCCCTTGAATGTGGCTGGACCTAGAGACTATTTTCTAATGAACAGAACATGGCAAAAATGATGAGTAGCCACTTCGGTGATTAAGTTACAAAAGGCTATGACTTCAGTCTTAGGACTTTCTCTCTTGCTGCTATCTTCCCTTGCCCTGTACTTCCTTACTCTAGTGAAGAAGGCTGCCACGTTGAAAGATGCTGTTTAGAGAGGTGTATGTGGCAAGGCACTGAGAACTCAGGAGGGAAGGCAGCAGGAAGTGAATCCTGCCAACAACCATTAGTGAGTGAGCTAGGAAGTGGATCCTTCGAGGTCATGCCTGGAGGCAACTGTGTTTTTGGGAAAGACCCAAAGCCTGAGGACCCAGCCCAGTCACACCTTGACTCCTGACTTAGAGAAACTGTGAGGTAATAAATGTTTGTTGTTTTAAGACCCTAAATTTTAGGGTAATTCGTTACATGGCAATAGATAACTGGCTCATAGACCTCCTGATGTGATGGATAATAATGCATAAGCTCAGGAAAGACTGATTGCTTTGTTGTAAGCATGGTATGAATCTGAGGATAAAAAAGAAAATCCCAAAATGTGAGATGAACAAACTCGTAGACTTTAAACAGATTGTTCTTTGCTGAAAGGAACTCATGTTCCCCAATGAAGGTAGAAAATAAATTCAAAATGAAGGAAATAATTAATAGCCTATCACATTTAGTATTAGCACCTTTACATTTAAAAGGAGTTTATATTAATACATGCAAAATATATTTATGCACCAAAATGAAAATAACTCCTTTCTTTTTTTGTTTTATGGATTTTTAAAAAATAACTCCTTTCTAAGCGAGGATTGCAATGGAGTCCTGGGCTGTGGCACGAACCACAATAATCACCCATGTCATTGCCTGGGGACAAGATTGCAGGGATCTAGCTTATAAAGCTTCAGTGATTTGGTCCAGACTTTTAGCAAACAACCAGCACAAGGTGTGAACTGTTTTGTCAATAAAGAGTCAAGTCATTAGACCTGTCTGCTTTTTTGTTTGAGTCATTAATGCTATTATAATCACAGAATGCACCTGCATTCTTCCCAGGGCAGATTTCAACTTGCCCTGGTATGTTTTCCTGATAGATATGCCATTGAAAGACAAAGAAGAACTCCTATCAATAGAAACAGTTTAAATTCCAGGCAGTATCAATCAAGAACTATAGAGTAACCACACCTCCAAGGCTTGTGATCTAGACAAAGTGTGCTCTCCCCTCTCTTCTTTCTCCTCCTCTCTCTCTACTAAAATTATGTTGAATAAGAGCTGGAAAGAAAAACTCTTATTTTTAACAGCTGAGAAAACAAGCCCAGACAGGTTAACTGGTTTAAATGGTCAGAGTCACTTAGGGAAAGACTCAGATGGAATCTTTGTCTCTTGATGAGTTTTATGCGGTTTCTGCCACTCTTTGCTGCCAAACATTACTTCCTGGGATCCTCCTGAGCACTCAAGCATTGAAAACATTCCACTTTATGAGAAAATTCTATTAATTAAGAAGGAGGGGAGATATCTATGCATTACAGCTGTAGCTGTTACAATGGAATTTATATCAGAGAAACAGTAAGTAACCAGAGGAGAAAAATATCTTTGGGAGGAAAACACTACATGCAAATCTCCCCAAATTATACTACATTTCACTAACTGCAGAAAACAGAGAATGAAGAATCACTAGACCTAACAGGTTCTTGGTGGGAAGAACAAATTTCAGCTACTGGATGATAGCCTCTGTATGTACCAGCTAAATCTAGGAGATTGTTAGAAATGTAAAATCTTGGGCTTCATGCCAGACCTACTTATTCAGAATCTTCATTTTATCTCCAGATAATCTGTATGTTCATTAAAGTTTGAGAAACACTGGTCTATCACACATAGTATATAGGAGATTTCCCACTATCCTATCCATAGTAGACCATTGAATTCCAATCTAAGACTCCCACAGCCAATTTTATAAAAACAACAAAACTGATTTATTCAGATGTCACCTTTTCTTTTCTCCTTCATCAGTCTTTTGAGGAAAAAAATGCATTTATACATATGTACATAGTAATTATAATACTGTTTTAAGAAATACTACAGTAGAACCTGTTTTCGATTAGTATAGCCTTATGCTTACTCAATGTCCTCTCCTCTCCTCTCTTGATCTCTTTTGTACCTTTCTTCCAATGTTATTCTGCATCTATTTTTATTTTCCTGCCTCTCATTCCTCTTACAGCTAGCTACTCCTGTCTCTCAGGGTAAGAGTTGTTAGTTTCTGGAAGAGAAAGATAATGACTCAGCTGTTTGCTCTCCTTTGCTTTTTTTCTCCACAAATGTGTGAATACGCTCTTGGCCTGGACCCTAACAGGTGTTCACTGCATTTTGGTGTTTTCCTTAGATGACTGATTTCCATACTGAGTGGTGTGTGGTGATGGCAGTTGGTCTTGTGGGGAGAGTGTCACTTTTACTCGAGTCATTAAGCAGAGGAGCCAGGCAAGTCCTATAACTGGCTTATACAGTTTCATCCTAATAATATGTGGCACATAAATTTAAAATCAATCAATGGGCAACATTTAAATCATGAATTTTTAGTGACTGCAGTTGCCCAGTTGTAATCTTTGTGCTTAAAATGTTCACCTAACTATAACAGAGAAGAGGGAAAGTGAGAAAGTGAAAATTACATTTTTCTGCTGAATTAGTTGACCTAAAAGTGATGTGTAATCTATTAGAATAATCTTTAAATGCAGATCTCCAAATCGACTGCAAAAGCTCGGTCTGAATTTGAATCTACACTGATTCTTTTTTTTCTAATTCGAGATCTGCCCTGAAGAATAGGCAGGCCTGTTGCTTGCAGGTAGTTTTGCCTACTTGAATTTGTAAGCTCATGAGAACATTCAAAACACCATTCAGATTTAATCAAATAATTTATGCAATCTTCCTTATTGAGGTCTTCCTTATTTTCTTTTGTCACTATAAATTGGTCCCTTAAGATAAGACCAGGGAACTCTGTATTTTACCAAGAAAAACATACAGCTAAAATGACTTTGTAATAGATTCATAATACTTTTGGTAATGTGTAATTCTGCTTACTCTTGACTTTGATATTATAGTCATATTTTCTACTAATTCTTTTTTTTAAATATATTTTATTGATTATGCTGTTACAGTTGTCTCATCTCCTCCCCACCTCCGGCCCTGCACACCCCTTCCCCCCACACTCCCCCTCCTTAGTTCATGTTCATAGGTCATATATATGAGTTCTTTGACTTCTACATTTCCTATACTATTCTTAACCTCCCCCTGTCTATCTTCTACCTACCGTTTATTCTACTTATTCCCTGTACCTTTCCCCCATCTCTCCCCACCCTACCCCTCTGATGATAACCCTCCGTGTGATCTCCATTTCTGTGATTTTGTTCCTGTTCTAGTTGTTTGCTTAGTTTGTTTTTGTTTCTGTTTTAGGTTCAGTTGTTAATAGCTGTGAGTTTGTTGTCATTTTACTGTTCCTATTTTTGATCTTCTTTTTCTTAGATAAGTCCCTTTAACATTTCATATAATAAGGACTTGGTGATGATGAACTCCTTGAACTTGACCTTATCTTGGAAGCACTTTATCTGCC
>VMDR010019410.1:0-18364 GCA_007922815.1 Macrotus californicus
GTGCTCATTTCTCTATCACCACTGATGTGAGTATTATTGTTTTAACATCTGCCAGCTTCACAGGTGACAAATCATATGCTATTGTCTCACCTGGATTTCTTTCTTTTTTTTTTTTTTTCTGACACACCTGGATTTCTTTGATTACTAAACTGTAAAAAGTCTTGGAAAGTGATCATCAGGCACTTTCCTTCTTACTGAAATGTCTGCTTTTATATAGGATATTAATAATTTTTATTCAAGAAATATTTTCTGAGCGTTTCTTATGTACCCCAAAGTGGTCTAGGTGCTGGGGATACATGAGTGAACAAATCAAGTTGAAGTCCTTGCCTCCTGGAATGTAGTTCCTAGCGTGAGTTGGTGTTCTAAGAGACTGGACTGGGAAAGGGTGCTGACAGTTTCATCACAGTGTGTACCTACTTTTCGTCCCCAGTCTGTCATTTGCTGGCTGATGTACATATTCAGATGAGATGAGTAAGTGGGATCGGAGTGGGGAGGAATATTAGAGGTGGATTAGACCTCTAGATAAAAGTCCTCTGTTTCATATGTGAGGAACCAGAGGAGGACCAAACAGAAAAAGACTTGTCCAAGCTCACAACAATCTGGTAACCAAGAGAGATACCTGATATCAGGACAGTATCTAGTTCAGATAATTAGAAGTAAAATCCACTTTACTTCACTATCTTCATTTCATTCTTTGATACTATGTTATGCAAATAACAACTAACATTTACTGGGGTCTTTCTGTGCACCAAACATTGTGCTAAGCATTTCATATGCATAAATTCCTTGACACCTCTTGTGAGACAGGTCCAAGGATCATCTACCGAACAGAGAGGCAAACCGAGGCTCAGAATACTTAAGTAAACCAAGGTCTTCATAACCAGTCCTTGGCAAAGCTGGGACTCAGTGTGCCAGTCTCTGATGGCCACCACCACCCCCATTTCTAGCACAATCTCAGTGCTTCTGCTGATGTGAGAAGTGTGCAGGGAAAGGAGGGAAAGGTTCAAGGACAAGGAGAAGTAAGATGGTCGCTTCTGAAATGCTTCAGATGGTGGCTGCTGTCTCGGCAGGGGCGCTTCTGGTGATGGAGGAGGTGGACATTCAATCCCGAGAGAATGTGAAAGGAGGGGTGCCTCTTCGGTGACCTCACCATTTCCTTCTGTTCCAACTCACCTTTCAGCTGCCCAGTGCCCCCAACATTTTTTCATCCTCCACCAAAACTGTCTTTCTGATTCCTGTGCCATATTAAAGTGGAAATGACATGACAATTAAGTACAGAGTCATTCAACCAACCTGCATGTGACATTTTCATTTTTAAACAAGTCAGGATCTCAGACTATAGGGATTAAGCACTAATTACAATTTGAAACATCCCCTTAGTTCCATAAGAGACTTGCACTTTCTTTGTTTGTGTCTCTTCTGTCTTCCCTCTCTCTTTTTGGAGTGGAGCATGTACCTGAGACCCAGGGCTACTTTTAGGACCAGTCCTTTTGCCAGAATTTTGATGTTAACTGACATACAGGTCCAAATTCCTACAATGCTAAGGTCAGGAGAGTAGACAGACCTGGGACACTAGAGACCGACTATTCCTATCTAAAGACATGGGGGAGTGCCTACCCATTTTCCTCCTCACTAATGTCTCTTTTCGGGCCAGGACGAGGGAGTGGGCTCCTTCTGTTCTCTTAGTCACCCGGTCCCTTCACCTCTGTGTGCCACCTGAAATGGTAGAACCTGCAGCTGCCAGTGATGTGCAGGAAGAGTGGCCCATCCTAGTTACCTGTCCATAGAAGTCTGCAGTCAGAATGGTCCCCCTAGGAGACTAATGAATCACAAAGACCTCAGCCCAGAGGACTAGAACCTGTCCTTAACGCTTACCTCCTTCATAGCCAAAGGGACAAAAGAAGGTCCTGTTGGGTAACATAATTGCACACAGATTTGTCAGTTTTACCACAGTCTTATAAAACGTTATTATTTCTTTAGACTTAATTATTGGCCTTATTTTATTCATGATGCATAAAGGACTTTTGGAGCTTTTAAAACCTAATGCTGATAAATATCTTAGTGTGTTTTTATCACTATAAATAAGTGTTTATTAAGTGCTTAATCACCTGGGGTATTTTCTTAGGTCTTGTGTGTGAGGTGAGTCAAATTGATCCAGGCATTCAGAAAAGGACAATTTTAAAATGAACTAACTCAAAGGACATCAGGCAGTGGAATAAATACGGAGAGAAGCAAGGGCAAACGATCTTGAGCACACATGTAACTCACATGCAATGAGGCAGGAAGGACTGAAATGATGTAAAAGTGCTGAAACCCCATTTTGCCTTCAAAGGCAGCAGTTTAATGTTTAAGGAAGTTTTGCTTATTGAATTTAATCATCTTGTTTCTTGGGAGAAGAAGGACGGTTTTATATTTTTCTGAGTCATCAGGAAGAAGAAGGAGAAGGAAGAGATGGAAGGATGGAAGGAAGGAAGTTACAGAAAAAATTATCTGTTCTTAGAGGATAGTGTCCTGGGGGGAACATCATAGAAATTACTCTGCCTATTACAGAACAGACCTCTGGTGGTGGGGCGGGGGGTGGTGGTGAATGATATACTATTACCGAATGGACCCACCCTTGTGCTCCGGAGGTCCTGCCCATACTAGGTTCACCTTGTCCGCCACCAGGGAAAGACGTCTCTCAACGCCAGAGGTTGGTGAAAGGAAAGGAATTATTTATTCAGAATTATACAAATTTAAGAGTAATAACTTAATGTCTTCATTGAGATCCCAAAGTCTTTTAGAATACCTACAAATGCACAGTCCTTCCTTCTCCCCTTTGCCCAGTCCGGGGTACTGTATCTCAGGGAAAGAAGTAGAAGTCCGTGGTTCTTCCCTGCCCAAAACTTGTGGTCCCAAAAGACCCCGCATGGCTGGCTGTCGCGCCTGAGTTTAAATCCCAGCACCAATCTTACTCTGCCACACCATTTCCTACTCATCCCACAATTGGCCACAGCTGCCAGCATTCCTATATTTTTCCAGCTTTCTAGGCTACCATAGTAAGTCCAGACATGTGTGGCCCTGTGGTGTGGAGCCAGTCATCTCCAAGCTCTTACACAGGCTCTGTAACCAGGAAGAGTTGCCTCCCAGTTACATCATGGGTTGAAGTCACTCCCATCCCCTGGCTCAAAGCACAGCCACAGCTATTTAACATATCTCAGTTAAAGGTTATAGATATGTTAAATGACTGTTCTAGAGGTTATCTGCAAAACTGTTGCTATGCAAAACAGCTCTCAATGGCCCTGCTCCATGCATCCCATCCCCCAGCTCAAACTTGTAGGGGTGAGGACATCCTATATATATATATTTTTTTTTTTTTCCTAGTATTTGCTGGACACTGAATTCTGGACCTTATTACAAATCTCTATTTGAGCCCCCCCTTGGCTACGCCCTGTTACATGCCAACTCAAAAATCTGGAAGGGGCTGTCTACTTTCTCTCACAGTGTCAGACAACCTTCTCAGTGGATCCTGATTGCCAGGACATCAGAGAAGACGACTGGACCATCCGTGGCCATAATGATTAGTTGGAGCTCATGGACCTGAGAGGGGCAAAAGGAAGATACGACTAGAAAGAAGTTCACCAAATGAATGATATGAAGGTAGAGGTAGAGTTCCTAGAACAGAAGGCAGGCTGGCCAAGTAGACAATAAAAAATATGGGCTTGATAAAAACAAAAACTGAAAGACCCAGAGGGCAACTTAACACAGTGCTAATGAGAAAGCATGGACATGGGACAAGCCACAGACTAGGAGCAGGTGTTCTCCAGTGCAAACTTTCAAGAATTTGTGACCTGAAGATATAAAGAAGTACTTTAAAAAACACTAATAAAAAGACAACCCAATAAAAAATAGACAAATTATATGAGCAGGCATTTCACAAGAAGAAGAAATCACCTTTTACCATAGACAAAGATAGTTAAGAAGTGTTGGTGAGGATATGGAGCAGTTGGAATGCTTACATACAGCTGGTGTGAGTTTGAATTGGTATACCCATTGTGGAAAGCAATTTGGTATTATATTTTTAAAGTTTTATAGATGCATGCCCTTGACCCAGGAATTTCCTACCTAAGTATATAACTTAAACAAAAAACAAAAAACTTGAACATGTGAACATGTGACTCAAATAGATATCAAATAGATATTTATCAGAATATCCTACATTGTTCTTTATAGCAAACATTGGGGGAAACATCAGCATGAAATGAAAGTATAAAGCTGTGAAATATGCATGAGATGGAATATTAAACAGGAGTGAAAATCAATAAATAATAGCTATATGCAACAACCTGGATGGATCTTGGAAAAATAATATTGAATGAAATAAAGCAAGTTGCTTGAGTTTCCACACTGTATGGTACTATTTTTTAAAAGCTCAAAAACCAGCCATGGATACATATATTGTAAAACCATTTTTTAAAAAAAAAAGCATGGGACTATCCTGAAGCTTTTTGATTTAGTGGAGTAACTACCATGGGCTTTAGAGAGACACAGACTGAGCTTAAAACCTAATACAAATATGCAGTCCCCTTGTTTCTGTGAGCAAGTCTTTTCATTCCCCTGAACATCAGTTTACACATAACACAACATAACATAACAAAACTCAACAGTTCTAACAACAGTTGTTGACCCAATTTAGTAGTTAAAGCTCATTAGTAAATTATGTTGCTCATTGCGGAATCATTGCCATAAAGCAAAAGATGGCCCTCTGGTCACAGCCTCCAAGGAGAGCATGAAGAAGACCTGGAAGGGAACTGAGAACTTCTCGTGGACTCTGGGACTGTGTGCAGTTCCCGGTCCTCTGGTGGAGTGGTGCCTGGGACTGAACTGAATCATAATGAAGTAGACACAATGTAGTGGCAGACATGGAGGTACTTCCTGGGTGCAACACTCTAAGATACGCTTCCTGTGGTCTTATCTTGGTGCCCAATCTTCTGTTTACAGGGCCCCAAGTTAAAGACCTCCATTGAGGATGAAAGCAGAGGCCCTGAAACCTAGGTGGACCAAAAGACCACCTGGTCACAACTTTGGAACCAAGACTAAGTCTGTCACTTCTGGGATTTTACAGCCAGTGTCCCAATGGAGAGTATTTATGATTTACGTGTTGTCAGGAAATTCATAATTATACAAGCAAACAAAAAAATTCAATATAACTCACCTTGATTTTGGGGCTATGCTGTAAGAGCTTGATGTTAATATATGGGATAGAAATTCTCAATATTCCCCAAACATTTTGTTGTTCTAATAGATGGTTCTTAATATTTTGAAATCACCTGATTGTTCCCATGGGTCTTAGGTTGTTGAAATCCATTTTATTAGGAATTATGACTCAGGGTCCTAGTAGACAGTTCTGTGAGCAGAATGACCTCTCTATAATTATTATTGGTTGAGTCAAAATTAAGTGGAAGAAATGAATAGACTTGTGGTTTTCTCCATAGAGACTTTAGGAAACCCTGGGTTTTATTTTAGTCTAATCAGAGATTTTGACTTTTTTAAGGTACATAATCAAAGTTTGCCCTTACACAAAACAAACAGAGCCAGGTCTCAAAGGCCGCAGACTCAGGCAGGTCATATAAAGTACCATGGAATTAACGAGTCTAAATTCATGTACCTGCACAGGCCAGGGGTATTTTCTACCCAGTGAGGGCCGGAAGCAATGAGGGGTCACAGACATAATGAGAGTCTGATGCAGAGAGGATTTGAACACCAGCTGGTCTAATGTAAACATATTGATAGTAAAAGTCTCAGGTAAAGAAACCAAAAAAAAAGAGCAGAAACAGTAATCACCTTGTACTGGCAAAAGAAAACAATTGTTAGGATTCTTCTGAGAGTAAAGCAGTCCTGGGACCTTAAAAAAGCTAGTCTTTCTGAATTGCAGCACAGTTGACTGCACAGCAGAAAAGTGGGTGTTTGGGCCCAGGTGGTAAAACTCAGCTGTCTTGGAACATAAGGCCTGCAGGCGAGGGGGACATCGGTTGTGAGTTCGAGTTTTGGTCAGGGTATGAGTTTTAACTCTAGTAATTTGACTTTGAGGAACTTACATATACATATGTTTTGAAGTAAAATAGAAACATATAAATTATGTAATATATAATAAGATAATGATAGATAATACATAATATCTAAGGTATAACGTACAAGGTATAATGTATAACACATAAATAAATCATCATGTGAAGAAGACATAAGTAGAAGTACTTAACACTTTTAGGCGGGTTGTGGGATTGCTTAGAGGCTTTGTTTCTCACAGAATTAATATCTATTTAGTGAGTCTTTACTAATTTTCTTTTACTTACAGTGTCTTTTATTCCCCCTTTAGCAAGTTAGGCTACCTCTTACTCTTCTTTTTCTTACCGTAATTGAAGTCACATACCGAAAATTATTTTCTGACTATCACCTAGATTCTACAGTTGTTGTCAATAGCTTGTCGCCTTTTGATAAAATACATGTTCAGGAGTAGCCTCTCCCCCGTTGGAAATGAGCCGACACATTGTTGTTTCAGACCATCGTTTATTCAGCATTTCCCTCAAAGATACAAACCTAGAGGTAGTTTATGATATTAACCACAGTTGATATCAACGATAATAATTTTTTATCCAAACAGTGAGCTCTGCTGTCCTTCAGGCAGAGTGACTTCCGTTCAGATGATGGTAAGTGAGCGAACCAAGTTGTCAAGAAAATTACAATCCACACTCTGCAAACTCTGCGGGAGACACGACACTAAGGAAGAACTCGGTGCCCTCAACAGAGGTAAGGAGAGTGAAGCTACCTGTCTCAACACAGATCCTCTGAATCATTCCTGGTTTTCCATAATTCATAGACTCGCTCTGTAGCCTCAGATTTGTGGCCGTGCACAAAGGTCAGAGCTAGAAGAGTACAATATGTGTAAATCTGAGGGTGGAAATTCTCTTTCCCTATCACTTATTTATCAAACAGGTTGATGGCAGATAGAAAGCCTGAGTATTGTTTTGCCTTTCTTTCTCTTGTGAAAATAACCATCCCTGTGTCCTACCTGGTTAACCTTTTCTGTTGATTCCATTTCCCTGCAATTTCTTATTCTAGTTGCCAGTTAATCACAAGCGTATTAGAAGAGTTCTTTGTAATCTAGCAGCCTTCACGGCTTTGTGGCGTCTATGTGCGCATTGGCACCCCTGCTAAAGATCGTCCAATTATGCTCACTGCAGGGAAAACCGAGAGATCGGCAGTCAACTTTGCTTTTGTCTAAGGTATCAAAAGTGAAAGCAAATTAGGTATCTAAAAATAAAAATTAAAATTAAGACTAATAAAATGGAGCTTTGACTTTTCTCATCACAGACTCATTTATACTTAATGACACAGACCGACTGAATAGGTAATTGTTATAATCTCTCCTGAAATGGATTAAAAAAAATGGCTGATCCATTCCTCCTTTCCATACAGGCAAATGGGCATCAAGACAATGGAGAAATGAGAGCCTGTTTACGCCGTTATACACTAATTTGTTTGTAACGTGGGCTTGCACTGAGGTTAGAGGGAGAGATGTCAGCCGGTGATTCTAGACGTGTCAGCATATAAATTCAATTGTGCATTATTTTGCTCACAGGGTTCTATCTGCCGGATCAAACATGTGAGACATCAACGCCTAAGTTTTCTTTCCAAAAAACAACCCATTTTACTTGCATCAGAAAAAGACAATTTTAGTAATACAATTTATAGATGTTTCTCTCTCCTTGGATGTAGATGTTTTCTCTTTCTGTTTACAGACACCACCCCAGGTTCCTACACACAATTTGTTAATATTTCCTATCAGATGAATACTTCCTACCTTCACCCTCCTCTCCCCACACCTTTTTTTCTGCCTTACACTCTCCTGCAGCTCAGAGCTACTACCAGCTGGGCAGAAACTTAGCTCTGAAGGGGTCGTAGCGCCACCTGAAGGCTGGTACAGGAAACAACCTTACCCATTGTCTTCCGGCCATCTCTTCCCTCCTCTGAGGATTCTGTCTCTGAACATATTTTTAACATATTTTCTAAGCTCTTTCTTATTCAAAGTTGTAGTCCTTCTCACTCCCAACTCGGAACCAGAAGGAACTTTAACAATCACAAGAAATAAAAAAATTTTGTTCGTGGAGCATGTCTTCTTCTTGCAGAGGCTGCAAGCTATTTCAATTATTCCTTTTTTGTAGTAATAACAATAGTAACACTTCACACTGATTAAGTGGTAGATCTCCTCACACTTTAAATATGTTAATTTACTCATTTAAGTGAAATTATTTAAATAAGCAATTTATATAATCCATGAAACTTCACCTCAAATTTTACATATGGGTCGATAGTGTATTTGAACGTATTACAAATTTTGGCGAAAACCAAAGATAAGGGCAATGATTTATGAAGTAAAAATAAATTATAACATGACGTACACACAGAGACAACGATCTGCTGCGGTGACGTAATTTGAAAGACAACTGTCTTCTGTCTTACAAACAGGTTAGTAGAGTCCTTCCGGGGACTGAGTGAGCTCTGCTGGTCTGCCCTGTCTTATTCTTCAGATCCAGCTCCGAGACATTCGAATCTCTGCCGACAGTGTTTGTAGATGAACCGCAAATGCAGCATATATGTGCGATCAAACACGCAGGAGCCCTGCCCTCGCTCCACTGCAGTGATTAGTACAGGAGGAGCTCACACCTACCACACACTCACACCTACCCCACACTCACACCTACCACAAGCTACAGTCCGTGTCTTCTCACTCACATCCCCACACAGGGTGTTCTGCGTCAGAGTGGCATTTGCATGTTGACTTTTAAAACTCTAAAAAAATCTATGTAAGTAAAATCTTACCAACTCTTCCACATGATACCATTATTTTCTTTTAAAATTTTGTATATATATACATTTGATCTCTAAAACACTATCCCAAGAATTACAGTTCTGTAAAGCTTGCATTTGGGCAAAAGTATAATCTCTCAAGAATGGCATTCCCCTAATCTGGAAATGAGAGAGAATTTAGAATGAACTTCTGAAGAGAGACAAGAGTCTCCAGTTACAGGCTTTAGTAGCAGGTTTGTTCGAAACTGGATCAACTCTGTGGGTCACACGATTATTTGTGTTGTGTTGGGTTTGGGGGTAAAGCCCATGTAGGGGAGGGGAGAGTCAGGGACACTGCTTGGAGTGCTGGAACAGTCATTACCACTGAGCATGCGGGAGGCCAGAGCTGCCCCTTATCAGAACGTATGCTAGTGGTGATCGACATCCGTGTGCTGCAGAGGAGGAAGGGCAGTCCTCATCTCCAGATGCGCACCCATGATTCCCCCCAAGGCCCTTGGACTTGAGGAAGGAGTGAGGGCCTCTGAGTAGACTGGTGTGAAGCTCTGCTTTCAGAGAGAGGCCAGGGAAGCACTGGGTGGGGATCGCTCTGCCCGATGCCCCATTGGGAAAAGCCACTGGTAATTTGCTGAATGCTCAGGGTTGTTCTTGAGACTTTATCCTTCGTGTAATGTAAGAAATCCATTTGCTTTGTTCCGATATTTAGATTTTTTCCTTTCAATTCCTTATTTTTTCTCTAAAATCTATTCTGTGAAGAGCACGTTTGGACCTGTTAGATGTTCATTGGTGGCCTCCAGCTTTGTTGTTCACGGTGACGCTTTATAAAAATCTAGCCTTTTCTAAAGATGATTCTAGAACGTCATATCTCTTTTAACATAGTTGAACTTTTGGAAAACTATTCATTTTTCTTTCAATTAGTCTAAGTTGTACAACAAGGTTTTTTTTTTTAACTTTCTCTCTATAATTGATTTTAACTGAGTAAAAGTTTCTGCCCTAAAAAAAGGAAAAAGACGAATACAGTGTCCAGCAATTCCTACCCATGCTGTCATTTCTCAAGAAAATGTGCAGATGTCAGGACATACGGCCACAGCCTTGAATAAGATGTTCTCTAGGAGACGCTGTGCACAGCTCTGAAGCCGCCCACAGCCCCCCACGGCTCCGGAGCCCACCAAGATAGAGCTGCCTCAGGGAACCACCGCCACAGACCCATCAAACATTTAGCAGCCTGCAGGAATTAGACACACATATACATGTCTTTCTTTGTGAAGTGTCTACCCAAGAATTTTCTCCATCTTTCCTTTAACTTACATATTTCTACAATTTCAGACTTACAAAAAGTTGCAAGAACATACATAGAACTTCTGTATTACTTTTATTCAGATTCAGCAAACCTATATACATTGGCCCATTTTCTTTTCCCTTTCTCCTTCCCCCTCTCCCACTTTCTCCCCCTTTTTCCTTCTCTCTCTATTTGAAATTAGAAATATTGAGATCTTTTACTCTCCCTCCAATCCTTTTAGCACTGACTTCCTAAGGAAAAGGATATTCGCTTATATAAAAAAAAAGCACAATATCAAAATAAGGAAATTAAATTTAACGCTGACACATTTTCTAATCTACAATGCATATTAATATTTAAATTTGTCAACTATCCCAGTAATATCTTTATTGATATATCTGTATATGACTATATATACATAAATATATGCATAAATATGTAAATTTATATATTACACATTATATATACACATTCCCAAGGCCAGGAGAGGAACATGCATTATATTTAATTATCACACGTCTAAAGCCAGCTTAATATAGATGGTTCCCCAGTCTCTGTTTTGACTTTAACATCTTGAAGATTACCATCCAGATGTTGAACAGAAGGTATCTCACTTTGCATTTGTCTGATATTTCCTCACCTTTAGATTATGATGCTGTATTTTCATCAGGAATACCACTGAAGTGTTGTGCCTTCTCAGGGAATGTCCTCAGGACACCTATGATGTCCACTTGTCCTAATATCAGTGACAGTGACTTAGATTGCTTGGTTAAAGTGGCAACTGCCATGTTTCTGCCCTATGAAGATGCTGTTTCCCTTTGGTAAGAGGTAAATAATTTGTGGGGCAATACCCTGAGACTATGTGAATATCCTGTTCCTCATAAAGCCTTCACTTAATTTTATCATGAATTGATGATTCTCTAAATCTAGCATTTTTTTGAGAGTTCTAAATTGGTATTCTATGGTAAGGGAGAAGTTTACCTTTGCCTTATTCATTTGCTTACTTGTTTGTTTATTTATTAATTTAATATTTATATCAGAATGGGTTCATGAACTTTTTTATTCTGTGAATTATGATCCATTACTCTCATGATTTATTTAGATTCTTAATTTGTTGTGGATTGTCAACTCTTTAGCCCTTTCTTAACTTTGTGACACAACAGAAATCCAGACAGTGCATGTACTTTCCCTGCTCCATCCTTGGAATTAGCCTTTCATTCACGCAGCCCTGGTACCTTCCAGAGGAGGAAATACTTGGAAACCAAGATCTCAGCATTGGGCATGCTCATTGCCATGGGCAACTCACTGCTTCCAGGTCTTCTCATTAGAAAGATTTAGGAAATGCATGGAATTTAGGAAATTATACACATACGTGCACATGCACCTACCTATAGTTTATCTCTTTCAAATCAGGAATTCATACTACATAGATATCGCCAGCTACAATTTGACAACACAGAGCATGTTCTATACTTTCTTATATAAAATCTGTACCCCAGCAGCGAGGAACCTGTCTCATTATTTTTAATACATGCACACGTGTGTTCAAGTCTAGAAAATACAAAAAGTAGTTTTGAAATTGCTAATCCATGACACAATAATAAATCTACTAACAAAAATTTAATTTTTATTTTACAATTCCTTTTAAAGGTAGCATACATACATACATAGAGGGAAATGCACAAATCGAAGGGATATAATTCAATATGTCTTTCAGTATGAGTACGCCTGTGTGAACAATATCTAGCTCCTCTTAAAACTAACTCATGCCCCTTCCCACTCAGAAGCAACCACTTTTCTGATTTGCTCACTCTGTATTAATTTTGTTGGTGTGGATTAATATAAATGGAATCACACAGTATGCATTTCTTTTGTATCTGATTTAACTTGGCATAATATTTTTGAGAACCATCCATAGCATTGTGTGTATAAGTAGTTTGTTCCTTATTATTAATAATTAGCATTCCACTCTATGAATATACCACAAAAATGTCATCTCTCCTTCTGTTGATAGACTTCGAGGTTTTTGACTATTAGGAAGAAAGCATCTATAAATATTCGTGTACAAGAATTTTTATGGACATGTGTTTTTATTTTTTTTTGAGACAATACCTCAGAATGGACTCATTGGGTCATAGTGCACATGTATTTTCCTCTTTGTAAGAAACTATTAAAATGTTTTCCAAAATGGTCGTACCATCATACTCTCTTTCCATCAGTAGAGCAGAGTTCCAATTCTACGTTCTTGCCAATCCATGGAGTTTTAATTTTAGTCATTCCAATGCATTTGTGGTGGTATTTGGTTGTGGTTTTAATTTACATTTCTCTGAAAAGTAACAGTTTTCATCATGTATTTATGTGCTTACTATTTGTGTATCTTTCTCCTTGAAGCTGTTTAAATTTTTCATGATCCTTTTGTCTTTTTAATATTGAGTTATCGATGTTTTTAAATATTTTCTGGATATACATCCTTTTAAAGATACATGTTTTGCTAATTTAGTCACAATTAGATATTTAGTTGTGATTTTGCCTATTTATTTTCCTTAACTGTGTCTTGGGACCAGCAAGTTTTTAATTGTGAAGATCTCCAGTTTATCATTTTATGAGTTGCTTTTTCTATTCTATGAATTTATGGCCTGCCCCTAGCTTGCAAACAAGCCCTAGTGAACAAAGAGCAAGGGATTTGAAAACAGGGGCATCAGTCTGGGTCTGGTAAAGAGGCAGAATTACTGTCTCTTTTTCCTGACAAGCTTTATCCCGCCGAGATGTGGTTTGGGCCTTTGATGTGTTCCATGCAGGGCTATTGTAGCCCTGCTCATAAGGGCCAGCGTTTTGTTGGAGACTTCAGTCTCCACTCTGGCTCCTTGGAAGTTTAGATCTCCCAGCTCTGTCTGAAAGTTATTTCTTTATTTTCCTAGTTCATAGTTTCCAAATAGCTATTCTCTCCTAAATCTCATTCCACACGTGCTCAGTTTAGCATTTGGCTAAAGATTCAAGGGACCCCATGCGGTCTTCTGAGGTTCCTTCCTTATGTGGCTTCCTTCTCTCTGGGAACCTGCCTCTCAGCAGCTACCTCACCTGCCTCAGGACCGCTGTCTGTTTCCTCCACCCAGAGATGCCATTGCTCTCTGTCTGAGCTTCGAGTCCCAGTGCTGGGTTTTCCAAGAGCTGCTAGAAAGAAAGCTGCAGCTAGTGCTGAGCTCACCTCATGTTTCCATTCCCTCTAAGACCACAATGGTGCTTTGCCTGAAAACAATTGCTCAATATGTTATACAGTTTTATAGATTTTTAATGGCATGTAAGTTCTATGACTATTTTCCTAATACAGCTTGAAGTTATTTTCTTTTAAAATGAGTTGGTATGGGTGTGCTTCGGATTTGATATTGCCAGATAAAAATTTTATGTTATAAAATCTGGAAAAATTAACAGAAAAGCATAGAAAAGAAAATAACTGGCAATTCCAACCTTCAGAGATAACTACTATAACACTTTTATATCTCTGTCTTTTTAATATATGCGTGCACTATATATGTATGTATATATACACATATAAGTATATGCAAATAAAATTGGACTCACATAATACATATTGTTTCTATAACCTGTTTTTACACTCCAACTTTATTATGAGCACTTTTTCATGTCATAAAATAATTTTCCACAACCCATAACCAGTATAGTTTTAGACTGTGAAATCCTTCCTGAAATGCAAATACCACCAATAGAATCATAAATGGTTATAATCAGATATTGATCTGATAAAACTTTGAAGTTGGCCTTCAAAATTTCAAGTAAATTAATGTAAAATTTACACATACCTGTTTTATTTTTTTCCCTCATCTGATCTAGTATTTCCTATAAGTCATGTATTCTAATTGCATTTGGAAAATTAAGCTAAAAACACCGCAATTGGGGAGCTTCTAATGCCAGATTGGTAAAGCTGCAGAGGTTTATGACACACAGCTCAACACATCAAACAGCCTGGTTTGGGTTCATTGCCTAAGTTACCGTGGTATCTTTCAAAATCATAAAAACCTGCAATATAATTGAAGCTTTAAAGGGAGGAAGCTGTCCTCAATTCAGAAGTAATAAAAGGTCAATCTGTTCCATTGCTGCCTCCTTTAAAAATCCTTCGACTCTACTGAAAAGTATCTTCACTCTCCCTTTCTCCTCCTCTTCCTCTCCCTTACACACATATACGCACAGACTTAGATGCTAAAACCTCAGCAAATGGGTTTTTGCCCGAGTCCACATTTTTCCTTGTTTATAGGGAAGTGCAAATGAAAGAGAGCTGATGGTTCGCTGCGCAGAAGCTACCTCTGCACTAATTTTATAGGCAAGACCACAGCTGCTGTTCACCCAGCTTTGAATTGGCTCAATATATCCTGTCTGTTTGGGTGGATGTTATTGACTTGCCTCATTTGTCTGTGCTAACAGGATCTTTTTGAAGAAGGGAACAGAGGGAAGGAGAGCGGATGGAGAAAAAGAAGCAAAAGGAAAAAAAAATAGTAATTTGAAATTGTTATCCAGATCCAGCAAGCCGTTCCCATTGGTGTGTCTGTTTCAATTCAACTTTTGGTAGCATTCATCTATATGGGCTTCCTGCACCATACGCTACTGATTACTTTAAAGAAAACATTCCATTTTGCTCACATGGACATACCCCATGCCCGAATCGGTTCATCTCTTTTACCTCAGGTCAAGTAATTTGACTCATATTTAGGTTTCTACTCATTCAATTTTCATCCATGGCATTTTGTTCCTAAGCACATTGTGATAAAAATAAACTGCATATTTCACCATTTAATTTTGCTTTGCACAAAGAAAATATCAACCCAAATTACTGAAAATGACATGATGCATTATCCAAGTTTAAAGAAGTCTCCGTTGACTCAGGCAAAAAGACCCATATTTTTGTGGTGAAGATTAAATTTGTCAGAGATTACTGTCTGTTCAATCATAAATCAGATGATGACATGCACAAGCCTGTCAGATCGATAGCATCATCCTAATTCCCATTTCAAGCTATGACTTAAACCCAATATCTTTAAACATCTTCTAGAGGCTCTAATTAATTCCTGAAATAGAAGCAAGTTAACCATAATGGATCATTTTTCTTATGCTTTTTATTTAAATGTGATATAAATATTTTGTATTAAATAAATGTACACACACATTATAAAAAGGAAGCAAATAACACCACACTTGGGTCATTGAGATGTTAACTAGAATGACCTACCCTTTAGGATATACAAAAGACTGATCAAATTTTATCTAGTGTAATTTGGAAGAAGTCCATGCAATGGACATGCAAGTCTCCATTAGGAAGAAACATTAGGATGCTATGACCACCTCTGTTTTGGTGACTTGGGTCTGTCTGACCATTTTCCCGTTCCACACAGGTGGCGTCACACACTTACGGAAGCCTTTCATAGGCTCATCTCAGTCCTCTCCTGTTTCTAAATGCCCGATGCCCCAAAGCTCCCTTCCCGGTCTCTTCCCCATCTGCACTCATTCCCTGATATGTCCTTAAATATTATCTATATGCTGATGTAGTAGTGTCCTATGTCCACTGTAACAAATTAATGCATGTTTAGTGGTTTAAAACAACAGAAAGTTCTTTTCTTACAGTTCTGGAGGCCAGAAATCAAAATCAGTATCACTGGGCTGAAATCAAGTTGTTGCCAGGGCTCTGCTCCCTCTGGAGGCTCTAGGGGAGAGTCCATTCATTGCCTCTTCCAGCTCCTGGGGCTGCCAGCATTTCTTCGCTTGTGGCCACATCCCTCCAATCTCTGCTTCTATGGTCACACTGCCTCCTCCTCTTCTTTGTGCATGGGAAATCTCCCTCTGCCTCTCTTATAGAACACTTGTGATGGCATCTAGGGTCCACTGGATAAGCCCTCCATCTCAAGATCCTTAATAGCATCTGAAAAAAAAATTTCCTTAAAAAGAGACATTTACTGATTCCAGGGGTTAGCAACTAACATTTTAGGGCATATTTTTCAGCTTACTAGACCTGATCATTCAAAAGCATATATCTACAACCCCACGTCTCAACCCTCAAGTTAGAATAAGCTGTAGTCCACCAAGGGTCTTGGGACACCTCTGACCTCATTCTCCCATCCTCCCATCTGTCGCCTGTGCTCCAGGTGCACCAGGTTCTCTGCTTTTCTATTTACAGGGACTCAGAACTGGCTTCCTCATCTCGTTCGGGTCTCTGCTCAAATGTCACCTTCACTGAGAAGCCATCTCTGACCACCTTATCTTCCTCTTGGTCTCCCTCTCGCTTTCTCCATGTCTCTCTGACCTCTTTTCCTCTCTCATCCCCCTCTTTTCCCTGCTGTACATGCCCTCTTTGTACAACATCACTTTCATCTCTTATAGGAAATGTCTCACTTTACAGTAAGTGTTTCACAATATGCCAAATACACAAAAGTTATATGGCCATGACCAGGACGACAGAAGGTAGTTATTAATGACTAATTAACAATTTAATTAACATATAACATTTCATGCATTTTTAAAAGTGAAATACATATTACCAAAAAAGCCACAGGTATCATTACAAGAAATAATTACTTTCTCGTGTTGATTTAAGAAAATATTTCTCTATTAAGAGAGCCATCCCTGGACATGGCTGTAGTAGGCAGGAATCAACGTGTGTCCGAGGTACCTCCTTTCACCCTTCTCTGGGCTTCTTTTTGGTCACAGAGCTCTGGGGACTCTATTGGCTTCCAAGGTCACACGCCCACAAAGTCAACCTGGACAACAGGCTGTTTCAAGGTGCTTTCTTAAGTGTTACATATTTTATGCTGTTTGGGTTTTTTTGAATTTTTTATTTTAAAATACTTATCGAGTCATGAGAACTTGTAAAAATAGGACAAAGAGGTCTCCCTGTAATCTTCACCTTATTTGGTTTTTAATAGGATATTTTTAAAAGTCAGTAGCTAAGGGAATGACTCTCCTTCTTGTTGAGTGTAGGGCACCTGGAACTTAGTGAAGTCCTTTTCATTCCCACAACACATCCGGCTCAGGAGGCCTTCCACAACCAGCACACAGTGCTGCCCTTGCTCGGTGCTTCTAGAACATTCTGAACTCACTTTACCAAATGGCTGCACCACACTTGCTGACTTGCTCGCCTCCATCAAGGGTACATCACCTATATGGGGAGAGGGAGCATGTCTGTTCTTACCTCGGACAGTTTCAAGACTCTTGCAAGTGCCTGGTGCAGAGCAGGTGCTCGATGAGCAGACACCAGCAAGCAAGTTACCCGTCTAGCTGGCTATTGTGAGAGGCCAGGAAAGGACCAACGTCACGCTGCTTTCACGGCCCTTGCTTTATGGCAGCCCAGATCTGCAAGCATCCTTCCTAGGCAGTCTATAAAAGTGAGGTTAAGCATATGTAGTAGTGTGAAACTCACAAATGAAGAGACCTGGCAGGTGTTCGGAATTTGGATGGTGCCAGGGGTTCTACTGTCCCTATCAGATCCTAGTCAGCAGGCTCGCGAGAGCTTCTCTTGCAGAAGCCCGCAGTGATGGCTCAGCGCAGACTGAGGCTGGAGCCAGGAGTGAAAGAAGATCTGTGGTTCTTTCGGCGGCTGAAAAATTATGAAAATCTGATTGAAAAGCACGTTTTGAGGTTTGTAAGTCATCACAATGCTCGAGCAGGGAAAATGACTCTTTCACAAGATGTGGGTTAACTTCCTCTTATTGTGAGAGAAATAAATGAAAAGTCCCAGTGAGCCATTTTTATTTATTCTCAAGGTGAATTCGTAGTCCTTATCTACCTATCATCCAAAATGAAGCAGGGCCGTCTCACTTCTGAACGAGGCCTAGGAGATCCATGTGACCAGGTCAGGTCTCTGGCTGAGCCCCGCACAAAGGAAGCAAGGGGAACAATCACAGTTCCCGTTGCCATAGAGAGCCACCACGATCTTTTGTCTTTAGGTCAGTGCTGTTTTGGATAATTGTGTGGCTATCCCTACATGACTTCCAGCTGGGCAAATCTGGTTTTTCAGGAATTGATTGTTGCTTTGACATTTTAGAGCTATTTATTTCTAAAACCCAGAGCAAGACCCTGTAGTTACAAACTTAAGTGAATCATACAATTGGATAAATATACACACAAAGAACCAGACCCACTGGGAACTAAAATGGCTACATTTCAAAACAATATAATTTATAACTTGTGTAGCTACCAAAGGGGCAGTGGATCCTAAATTATCCTTAAAAAAAAAAAAAA
>VMDR010019411.1:0-18362 GCA_007922815.1 Macrotus californicus
TGAATTAACAAACAACCCAGAAGTCTCAATGTCTTAAAACAACAAAGGTGTATGTCTTGCTTTGGCTACAGGTTTTCTGCAGTTGGATGAGGCAGTAGGTTTGTTCTGCTCATTGGAGTCACTCAGGGATTCAGGCTGATGGTGCGGCCACCATTCCAACCCCTGGTTGTCACCATGCCAGAAGTTAAAAAAAAAGAGCACACGAACTGCATATGAGATTTTAATGCTTCTGCCACATGATTTCCACTCACATTTCATTAGCCAAAATGGGTCATGTGGCCATGCTTTAGTTCAGAGGCAAAGGGAAAGTGCAATTCTCCCATGTGCCTGGAAGCCCCAAATATTTGGCAAACAGCCCTAATGACTACCACAGGGTTACGACAAATGGCTGTTGGATGCACAGCACTGTTATATGTACAGGAGGTAGACTTTTTTTCTGAAGCCCTAGAGGTAAGGGAGAGAAGAAGCCTATATGTAGTAAAATTAGTATAGTGAGACACAGAACAGCTCCTCGCGTGTTCTAAATACGTGCTCAACTTCACCTAGCAATTGATTCTACAGGGTCCATATGGTTGCATGAAACATGTGTTTCAAGTCACAACATATTATAAATGTAATGGAGACTTTTACATCATTTCTGAAGTGCTACTATGAAAGACCACCAGACAGAAGATAGATTAATTATTACATAATATCTCCTTGGCAAAATTTGCTTGCAGCATCACCAAAGCAGCAAATGAAGAGTCTGCCTGATAAGACATACCTAACACTTCTCTGTACTCCCTGCTGTCTTTTTGCATGTGTTTTGGAAGTTTTTAACACTTTAACATTCTGGTCTCAGATCAAGCATAAATTCTGAATTGTGAGACCCAGAGTCTAGTTAGCAAAGTTCATTCCTCAACTCGTTTCTTCTTTCTTTACCTGACTTCATTCTCTGGAACTGCACCCTTGATTCCCCAGGTCAAAGTAGAACAATGCTTTTCTATTGCTAGACTCTGACCCTTCCACCATTTAACTGCCATTTTTCCTTAGCTGCTTCCTCCATCAGCCCATAAACGCCTTCGGGCAATCTAGGCTGCTAGAAGTCAAAACTCAACCTGAACACTGAGTTCTTTCCTCTCAGGCATTAAAGGAACAGGTGGGGCTCCTTCCCAGGACATTCTGTCTCTGATGTCTAAGAGCAGCATGGCTAGGCCTTAGGCTAGGGAGCTGGACTTAGCAACTGAGCTAGGTGGGAAAAATGGGTTTCACTGCTCCCATTTTGGTCTATTCTATATATAGCATATATGTAATTATATATATTACCCTTCTCAGACATATCAGCAAGGAATTTTAAGATATAAGTACCAGAAACCTTCACTTATACTGGGTTTTTTTTAAAGGATTTATTTATTAGCTCATAAAATATTTGAGGGCAAGGCTGATTTGAGGCAAAGTTCACTACTTAATCCAGGGGTTCAGACGATGTCATCAGGATGTGAGTTCTCCTTCTCTGTTTCACTGCCCACCTTTCTTGATGCTAGTGTGCTCTCTGGCAGATTTCCCCTTGTGAGCGCAGGATAGATGGCAGGAGCTCCAAGGGTCACATCTAGTTCTCCCAGACCCAGCAAAAGCCTTGAGCTCCACACACTGTTCAGGTCACATGCCTCCCCCAAATCAACCCATCAGTAACTGGCTTGGAGGAGCAGATATGTAGACTGAATGAAGCCAGTCAGGCTTGCCCCTGGGGATGAGGGTGGGGTCATGTCTCCTCAACCCATGGTGGTAGGCGGAACTGGTGCCCTGACAAAGAAAATTCATGGTATCTGTTACAGAAAGAAGATTGAAAGGATAACGATAATGCTGACCTGGGCTCCCAGGTGGCCTCTCTAAGACTTTGTACCTACCCTTCAAAATTGGCTCTGCTTTTATTTCAGTCTGGAGGGTAAAGGAGAGATGCTCTTAGTGTTTAGTAACAGTGATGGCTTTATGTGTTGTTCCTTGTAAAGCCACTTTTCTGTTTTAATGGGGACTTCCTGAAGACCCAATGGATCAGAAGAAAGAGCCTTGCCCTGGTGCTCTAAACATCCAGCGTTGGGTCTCAGCTCAGGGACCTAATAACTCCCCTCAGGGACTAGGTTCTCTTATTCACAAATGAGGATGGGCTATATGGCCTCCACAGGCTCGCCATCTCTGGCTGGCATGATTTTATTGTTCTGTGACACTGGGATAGGGTTGCAAAAGTTACTTGCTCAATGTGTCACACTTGAGTGTCAACCCTACCCTTCCAATTCCAAGTGAGAGGCACTTTCTATCTAGTACACCACAGCTGTCACATTGTAGAAATAAAAGAAGGAGGGGATGTTGATGAACTTGCTAATCAATAGGATGCCAGGGGGAGGACACAGACATCACCAAATATTTTAGATCGTTGATAGCAATGACATTAAAATTGGCATGAGAAAGGAAATATTGACTGATATCTGACGTATGGAGGAGATGGATTTTATTTTAGATAAACCTGGTTTATGGTGACCAAGGGACAAAGATGTGGAATGCCTAGATGACCTTTAAAGTGGAATTGGAGCCTGGCAGTCAGGACAGGGCTAGGAATGGGAGCATAAATGGATTAAATAGAAAGCAGGACAGAACTTTTGATGAGGGTAGCTGAGAGGCCTGGGGAATGACGGGCGGTGAGGTTTGGAGACTAGGAAGGGTCTACCTGGCAGAACTAAGGGTGGGGCAAGGGTGGGGGATGCCACAAGAGACCTGGAAAAGGAGAATCAGGAAAGCTCATGAAAGAGTCACTGAAACCAGATGGGAAGAGTGCATCTGAATGGTAGGGGTGATTGAAGGGGAAAGAGGGAGGTAGGGTAGAGGGAGAACTGAATGCTGCCAGTGCCTTTCCTCTGAATGGACTAATGGGTCTTCTCAGAGTGGGGACGCTGGGGGTCCTGGCAATAATTGTAGGGAGCTGGAGAGAAAATAGATGTTGAAATGGAAGCCGTGAACACAGATAATACCGGAAAGCTCCGTCTGCTCAGCAGCATAGGGAGGGGTGTAAGGAGTTAGGAACAGGGATGACTTTGAGAAATGGGAAAGGAGCTTAGAAACACAGCTGTGAGGAATAAATTAGCGAATCAACAACGCTTGAGTTTTTGAAACTCGCCCAGCAGAGCTGACCAACTGACATAAATTGCACAGATTGCACCTCTGGAAACTTGCTGGAATTGGTTGTCAAGGCAAGGAGACAGAAAACTAGAGCAAACTTCACAAAACATAAACGAAGCTGACTTTTGTATTCATTTTGGTCCCGCGGGGCTCTCTGTGGAGACATTCAATCCCCTAAGAGCCAGGACCTTGTCATCCATTCCCCTTTAACTCCCTTCTTACTTGGCAAAATGTTGTGAGTCCCAGTGGACCTACACTCAACCAATAGTATGTATGGGACAAACCCTCCAAAAGAAAGGAATTAAAGGGTGATCAGAATCTCTTCCTCAAGAGAAAATCATTCATTTCCTGACTCCCACACAGTAGAAAAGGAAATGTGGCATGATTACAAACAGGATTATAAATTCCTGCCTTATCCCAAATAAAGCTGGGCAGAAAATATTATCTCCCTTCTTATTATGCAAAGAAGTGGACCATTTGGGAGGAAGCTGGACCCACTGCTGAAACAGTCTGCAAAAGCACATGCCTCTGAATCTTTTCTCAAAGGAACGTGAGAGGCAGAATGGACACTTGCTAAGAGGGTGGGGAGGCCATTCTGGGCGGCCCTGTCATTTAACACAGCCCCTTGCTAGAGAGCGCTGTGACCGTGCTCTGTGCTGCCACCTAGTGGAAGGAGTTGGTGATTCCAAATGCTTAAGAACTGCCAGGAAAAGCAAACTTCCTGCTTCCCAACTTAAGAAAAGAAAGAAAGAAAACGAAAACAGTCAGAAAACACTGTCCGGTCCGGAGTATCTGCGGCGCAGCAGCAGCCCTCCTGACAGCTGCAAACACATCCCCTGTTAGTCCACTCTGTGGGCCTGAGAGGCCCAGCAGCACCCCTCACGCTGAGAGCTGGAAAAGCTCGCCAGGCGCCCTGCAAAGGACAGCAGGTGAATCCCGGACCCCTCGGGGACAGGTCCTTTGCTGTGGTTTCAGTTCTGGCAGCAGAACTCTTTCTTCTCCGGATCTGGGCTTTGTTATGCTTCAGCCTTTTCAGTTCAGGACTGGGTGATGAAACAATCAGTGACCACTCAGTAGGCAAAACACATCCTTGTCCAGTTTGGGGGAAGAGACGTGACAAGTTAATGAGATACAGCCCAAGTCTCTTCCCCATTGCATCTCCTGCACAGGCATTGAAATGCTAACAGGTCAGCGCAGCATGCAGGGTAAAGGCTGACTCTAATTAAGGCAGGCATCAGCTTGGGTGGGAGACCTGTTTCTGGGTCGGTGTCAAGGTGGGAGTCTCTTTTACTTCCCTGGTGAAGTATCTCAAAGGCAAATTGGCCCATTGACTTGGTTCTTGGCTAGTCATCCGCCAAATATCAGTTTAGAGATGGCTTGATCTCCTTGTTGCTGAGGCCACCTCACTGTGGTAGCCTGTTCATCACCCCTTGTGCATGGCAGAGGAAATTTCAGCAGACTAGACCTCTGCAGCTGGTCATTTGGCATCTCATACAAAAGGATGAACAGATGGTTGGAGGACTGCAACCAGTGGTTACTAGGATTTAGGGCAGGATCTTAAGATATGTTTTCCCTGTTGAACAGAAATGTGCTATCACTTACTTAAATAATTTCACGAAGACAGCTTTGAGACAAAAAATGAAGAAAACACCGTGTGAATTCCATATAATATCGCCAAAGGCAGTACACTATCTATTGTTTTAAGAAATAACTGACTTTTTAAAAAACTTCATACGATTTATAAATCAAAATCATTTTTCCCTTGAGAACAATCCAGAAAGAGTAAAACATTCAAAGAACCAAACTTTCAAAAGACCTGTTGGACTTAAAGATTCTATCCAAGAAAATAACTCCCTGGATTACTTAAATGGCCGTGCAGTTCTTCAAGGCTCAGATGAAAGACGCCATCAAAGTAGAGTGTTATTAATAACCCTTGGTGTCCAGCCATCTCCTTCCCCTGCTCTTTCGGGCAAGCATCTGCCTAGTTCTATTTTGTTATTCGATTTCATTATGTAGTTTTCCGACATCTGCTCCCAGGCTCTCTAAGACAACAGTGAATTCTCCTTAGAGAAGAAATCGCATAAGAAAGGGAAGGTAGAACAGAATTCCTGAAACCTGATGATCCTGTTAAAGGAGTTTAAAGAACTGAATGTACTGTTTCTCCTTTAAATTTCACTGACTGAAGGCCAATGAGCCTCATTACTGAATTACTCCTTGAACAAACATATGAATAGAATAACCACCACATAAATAAGATCCTGTTTGCTATGCTGAATCAGATGCTGTGCTCTCTGGCTGTGGAGATGACCTTGTCAGTACATTGCCTCTCATCCCCTCAGATCTCTCTGTCATGTTTGCTGGCCGCACCTTCTAGTTGGCATTCACTCTCCATAGCCAGTGCCTGCATCACTTATCAAAGGGATGTTCCCAGAATCCCACTTTGCCCGCAAGTTGGAGATCCTGAAACTGATGCCTCTCCCACCTCAGGCAGCCCTTAGTCAAGGATCAGCAGAGATGAGGGTGTAAGCACTCCAGCTCTGGTGTCTGTGATGGAGCCACTCTGAGGGGTTAGACTGTTATCTTCAGAGCCTCCCTGCAGGACTGAAGTCCCTGTGATGGTTTTAAAACATGTCCACAAATTCTTTGACACTCTTCCCTTCAAAAGGTGGAGCCTAACCCCTCCCTTTCAATGTAGGCCTGACTGAGTGACTTGCTTCTAAAGAGTAGAAGATGAGGGAAGTGATGTGAGGTGAAGTCCAAGGCTGGGTCATAAAATGGATGGCTTCTGCCTGGCTCTCTCCCTTGGACTACATAACTGGGGACACTCACATCCTGAGGACACTCAAGCAGTTCTGGGAGAGGCCCATGTGGAGAGGAACTGAGGCCTCTTGCCAATAGCCAGTGTCACCTCATCTGTCATCATGTGTGACCTGCTTTGCAAGTGATCCTCCCCACCCTCCCCCACACCGATGAATTTTCTAAGATGCAGCCCTGAGAGAGACTCTGAGCCAGTGTTACCCAGCCTAGTCACTTCTGAACCACTTCAACTCGGAAAGATGACAAGTGTTTGTTTTCGTTTGAGGCAATTTGTTACACAGAGTTGTAGAACCAATAGAGTTTCTCTGTACGGGACTTTGCTCAGTCCTTCACCCTGGCTCACCTTCTTCCCATCCTCCTCAGGCTTTCCCATTCCCCTGTAGGTTTTCCCTGGGAAGGCTTCCTAATGAATCCCTTTCACAAAAATCCCAGACTCAGACTCAGAATCTTCCACCTGAAAAGAATATTATTTTCTAATCCAGTTTTAGTCTCTTTCCAAAATAACTATCCTCACTCCATTTCTTTACCCCTTGGAACATTGCAACACCCCTTCCTCAGCTCATGGACTGCAGGAAGGCAGGCAGGTGATGGCATAAGCCATGCAAAAAGGGAGAAGGCCCTTACTCCCTCCCATCTGTCAGTGTGAGCCTTTAGCCCCCTTGGCAGAGAATGCCTACTCCGTGTCTGCATCCTCAGAATGACCCTGGGGGGCGTGGTCTCCAGCAAAAAGGAAGGATCCCTGATGCCTGTCTGTGACTGGGGATGAGAGAGCAGCCTCATGAGCTCAGACCACATGTGAGGCAGGCAGAAGATAGACTGCTTCCCTGGGCATTTTGCAAAGCAAACTTTTGAATCAATGTTAACTCCTGTTTATGAGTAGACTTAAAGGGGAATATACGCTTTACAAAACACGGGTTCTGTTGTTTTCTCCCAGGGAAGAAAAAAAAAACAACACAAGTATTCTTAGGAAGTTTCCGACCCAGAAACTGGTGGACTTGGGAAGCAGTCCCACTGTAACACAGGCTGTGCTGAATGCCGACACTGCAGAGAACACGCTGAGCCAGGAACAGACGAGAAGGAAACCCACACTGACAGTCCACACAAAGATTGCTCGAGACAGGGAGAGCCCGGCAGGGTTCACGTAGGAGATTGTATTTCAAGCTGAGCCCATTTTCAAACCCAGAAATATCTGAAAAAAATAATTAATTTGAATTCTTTCCTTTGTAATATAGGATCATTTGCCTGCACTAGGTCTAAGCTTATTTTTCTACTATCAATGAAGAAATAAATAATCTGCTAAGTGAATTAACAGGATAGAAAGTTTGTGGGGAACATAGCTGACCTACTTATAAGGAAAATCTTCCAAGAAATTTTAGCACATTTAGAGTTGATCTAGAAAATGTAGCTTCATGAGGAAAAATACCTTCAGGAAAAACATCATTCATAGTTGCTCAAGTGAATATACTAGTTTTAAGTAAATTTGCACCCCTTTAGAAGGTATTTTTCTTTTTCTCAAGGATTAGTTTGCTCAGGCTGCCATAACAAAGTACCGTAGACTTGGGGTGGCTTATACAGATATTTATTAACAGAACTTATTTCCTCACAGTTCTGGAGGCTAGGTGTCCAAGATAAAGGTATTGACAACTTTGATTTATTCTGAGATTGCTCTCCTGGCTAGAAGATGGCTGTCTTTTTCCTGTGTCTTCACCTGGTCTTTCCTCTGTGCATGCCTATGTCCTAACCTCCTCTTCTTATAAGGACACCAGTTGTATTGGATTTGGGTCCGACCCACTGACCTCATTTAACCTTAATTACCCTATCAAAGGCCTATCTGCAAATATAGTCACATTCTGAGGTATTGGGGGTTAGGACTTCAACATATGATTTTGGAGAGACACAATTCAGAGGTTTTAGTTTCAGTCTAGCTTTACCTCTAAAATAGTTCCTTGAAAATGAAATTTTACTGTGTATTAAGCTTTAAAAAAAAAAGAAGAAGAACAGGATAATACAAGCCCAGCAGGAGCCAAACTTATAATAGAGACAAAAGAAGAAATAATCATGTGTAGAAAATCAGATATCTTTGTAATCTCTGGAAGGGGGATGGGGTAAGGGCAGCAAAATGGAAATATGGAAGTAACCTATGGAAGTAACACATCTAGTTTTTTCTCCAGGTTTCTTCTGACTTCCAACATCCACTAAGCTCTAGACAAGTGTCTAGCCCTCTTCCTCACTGTTTTCTTCCACATGTTGTGCTTGAATTCACTAAACACAGCATGGACCAGCCAGATTGACCCTGGCCATGACAGGCATGGTGGATGTTTCCACTGCTTTACACTTTTCACTTTCCTGAGAAAGAGGAGAAGCCAACTATTCCATGGCAAAGTCTATACTTAGAATGGTGCCAATCTGTGGTGACAGGCTGGGCAGACCTTGAGAGAAAGCTGGCCCAGGGTGACGTGTAGAAGTCCATTGCAACCTCTCACAACAGCTTGTTTGCCAGCTTCAAGGACTGATCCAATTATGTAGACCCAGAATAAAGAGAAAATACTTCCAACCATATTGAGAAATTTCACATGGTCTCACCCACATCCCATCCTTTGACCCTCTCAGAGCCAGGGGGGAAGGATGGAGGGTCGGGTTGGGTGGGGGAAAGCTGGGCACACCTGGAATAGCAGCAGACTACTTTGGGGAAGGCATGATGAAAAGGCTGGGAGCTTTATCAGTTTTATTTATCTGAGAAGTATACTCACATGCATCATTATGTTCCCAGATCCACAACTGATAGGCAGATCAAGGAATGTATAAAGTTGTACGGTGGGAGCTGAAAATATCCAGACTCGTGAAAAGCACAGAACAGGAAGACTGACCTCCCTCTGGAGAGGATGAGAGAGACAGTAAAAACTTGAATTTTCACACGGATGCACACGCACACAGACATAATAGTGCACAGAGGGAAAACCACCAATGTGACGCGAACTGTGGGGTTTGGGAGTCCCTGGAGATAAGAGGGAGCTGGATACCAGCTAATGCATGTTGCCATGCATGGAGAACATGTAGGAGGATTTGATTGGATGAATCAACAAGAGGCCCGGCTGGAGAGGGTCTCTCTCGTGACGTGTGGGACATATTAGTGCTTTGAACTCAAGGGATCAGAACTTTTTTTAACAGGCTTTTAAAAAACAAGACATAGAGATCATATGGGAAGGTGCTAGGCTCCTATTGTTTCTGGGCTTGAGTCCTAAAAGTCAGGGCCAAAGGGAAGAATTAAGTGTGGCTTAACACGCACACACAGACACATACACACTGATTTTTTTATATATAAATTGTGTCTGCAGAGGATTTTCCAACCCAGGTTTCCTATGGTAAGAAAGCAGTGACTATTTAAATAACTCTCCAGGGAGGGAATTGAAGGAGACAAATGTTTAGAAAGTTGGAAGCATAACCCATGAGGCCAGTCCACCCCTTTGCTCAAAGGAAAGGGCCATTGTGGGGGCTCCTCCTTCATTTGGATTTGAACCTGCTTCTAGCCTTTTTCTTGTTTCACGTTTAGAATCTGTAATGTTGCCCTGTCTTTCAAGGGGATGTGAGGTTTAACGGTCATCTGTGTGTGCCCACAATAATTTACTGCTCAATTTCTGTATGTGAATTGCAACTTTGAAAAGACCAGCGTCACTTAATTTCAACCTCGACATATGTTGACTTTAGAGGACATGAGGTCTTGTTCCAACAGACTTTATCATGCTTTGGTGGCAAAAGAAAACTTCCTTCCTTGACCAATTGTGACTAAAGCTGGCTCAGAGTCTTGAAGAATCCATCAACATGTGGCTACATGTTAGCAGAAGAAAAGATAATCTAATCTTGAATATCTTGAATCCTTAACAAGTATTTCCCACAGAAGAGCAAGGAGGAAAGGAAACTGGTTTTCTCACCTGTTTGCTTAAATCCTTTCTGTCTTTATGTGTTTCCCATTCCTTATCTCATTTAATCCTCACAAGAACTGAGGAAAGAATATTTTTAGATGAGCTCCCTATGAGGCTCAGAGAGGTAAGAAACCTGTTTATCATCACACAGACAGTTTGTTTAACTCCAAAGCCTAGCAAGTTCTTTCCTTTTCAGTCTTTAGAGATGTTAGCTTCATAGACAATGAACATGACATTCCAGCCATAAACAGTCAGGATGTGATTTTTCTTTATTCAGAACTGTAATGTCTAGAGAAAAAAAAGTGCATCTAGGGTGGGGCTTGGCAAAGTGTGAGTCCTGAATAAGCAGTTGCTGACCGAGGGAAAATGTATGGAATTTGTCTAGATGTCTGCTGCTCTGAATAGAAAACAGGACATTCTATGACACATGCCCATTAGTGTCCTTGATGTAAAGTCCCAGCTCCTTTCTGCTTCTCCTCTCTATCCCACACTCTACTGCCAAAGAAATAGTCAAGTGGCATTCACCTGTGATGCTGCCATGGGCAGGACTGGCTTAGTGATGACAGCACCATCTTCTGGGCACCAGCAGAGGCAAATAGATTTCCAAAGGGATGACATACCCACATGTTGCCCTTACTACTCCCTGGCCACACCCAGCTTTGCAATGGTGACCCACATCCCTCAAGTTCAGATCAAAGCGGTGTCCGCTTCCATTTGTTAAACTGCAGTGTCCTTATTTCCTGAGAGGCACAGGGTATTTAGAGGGTATTCCTTTTTACATCATCATAACATTTACCTAAAAGAGTCTAGTTCACACACATACACATAGGCATTTTCTTACTAGGACACACTTCAGTTATTTTACTTCAATAAAATTTTCATTGCTTACAGGTTCTGGGGCTTTTACATGAGTAGTGACAATGTAATTGGCAGCCCTGCTCATGAATACCATATCCTCTGGTACCAGTTACTATGTGGATTCAATTCATGTCAGAAAAACCAGTGTATTGGAGCAGATACTCCTTGCATGCATTGGGAATGAGCCCCCAGGGGATGGGGAAACTGAATCTGATGGGTAATGGCAAGACTAGTCAGATTTTCAGGTGATAACTGAGATCAGCTAAGTGTCCCAATTTTGCAAAATTAGCTACAAATCAGGCAAGAATCCCCCTGGACCAAAGACAGAGCTCTGGCAACTCGGCGGAAACCACCACAGTAATCACAATTCTCTAGGAATTTGAGACCCAGACAAAACTCAGAGGGACTCAAAATTACACCCAAAAGGAGCTAAAAGAAAAAACAGTGTGTTTCTTGTTTTGTTTTTGCAAAATAAAATTTCCATTTCCAATTGTGTCTCAAGTCACAAAATGATTTTTCTAATTTTAGATATCGATGGAGACAGTAATGAAAAAGGACATGGACTAATGAACTAAACACCCCAGACTCATCCTTAGGCCTGTACTCATGCCTCCAAGGAAAGTAACGTTGGACCTGCCATCCATGCGTCCATGAAAGAGCAACCCCGAATACTTCTAAAATCAAGAAGGCCTCCACAGCCATGTATTAGCATCCCACTGGCTGTTTATTGACAACTTGGCATGTTCTCTGGTGGTGGGGCCACTTTAACATCCTTAATTGGTATTATTTTCCACACCACTAGAACTTCAAACAGCAGCTTCTACGCCCTTTCCACATAAAACCCTAACCACTAACATGCCTCACAAAGGCCCACTAAAATATGAATCTACTTGAATACATAGTGAACTTAATTGCTAATATTCCTTGGCAAATCAGATACACTATTAACAGTATAATAATGAGTATGCATAGAGGCTCCCCAGTGTGACCAGATGCGCGTGTAAAATAAATAAATAAATTAAAACCGCCATGCTAAATAAAGTTGTCCTGCCACCTCAGGTTTCCATCTGTTTCTACTTTTCCTCAACAGTTTTGCCTGAGCCTATTTTCTCAGCGCTGAACAACCCCAGCTGGCAGGTCTGACGATGCAACGTGGACAGGCCCAGGAGCGCCTGGGTTACCTCCCGCTCCCCAAGAGCCCTGAGTTGGATGTTACCTCCACGAACAAGACCCCTGCCATCCTGTGACTTTTTGGTCTGACATTCCCTCAGCTTAAAAAGAAGGGAGAACGGTGCAAAAAGTAAGGGGGGCAACCAGTAAAACATTTTCCTGTTGGGAGGATGTTAATAATAGACAAGTGTTAGATTTGGCAATAAATTATTGTCCAGATGAAGGGAAAACAATTACAAATTAGAAACAGATTTATTCACACTCAGTGCATTAATGAAAACTTTAAAAAAAGAAAGAAGGAAAACTAAACTGTGTGTACTGTGTGGAAAAAAATAATGGCCCGGCAGGCCTACTTTTTATTAACAACTCATCAGTAAGCAGGTTGTAATTCATAACAAAGAATTCACCCCAAGGAATGCCACATGACTGTGAGCTTTTTGAGTTTCCTAAGAAAATACATATGTTGTTCCACTTGGTTTCCTTTCAATAAAACCCACCAGTTAGCACTTCATTTTCAAGCTGTTCTGACAAATCAGGTGAGTTAGCTTTGTAGAAAAAACAGAAGCCAATTTTTCAGCTGAGAATTTTAGGGAATTTTTTAATAACTTAAATAAATTTCCCAAATGGCAAGCAAGCCATGATAACGGCTATGAAATGAATTCATTTGGAACAGGTTGAAAGAAGGTCTGTTTTAATTCACTTCATTAATTTTTCCTGAGGAAATATTTAAGGATACATCCCTTGCTGCTAAGGTATGTGTCTGAAGGGGGGAGAAAAAAGGACCGTATGATTTCTGTTTTTATAATCCCTCGAAACATGATTAAAGATTTCTGGAATGCCCTCTCAGCAGCTCCAGTAAGAAATGATAGCAGCAGGGACTTCCTGCCCCCAAGTACTTACTGAACTAAACACAAACCTCCAGAGATGCTCTGCAGTATGGCCACCGCCCACGATTCCCACCTCATTTCCCACAACTCCCCTCAAGGTGCCAGGTAAACTTGACCATTTGATGTTCCCAGGACAAATTGAGTACCTTCTGCCTTTCCGTTTGCAGGTAATGACTCCTTCATCTTCCAAAGTTTTCTCCATTCTCTAAAATCCACTTTACATCCAGCTGCCAGTGAAATCTCCCCAGGTCACCCTAAATAAATGAACAAAGAACTCTCTCTTGGAATCTGCTAACAAAATGTTTATTCCTCTGTTATTCTGTCTTGTATAAAGTCCCATGCAAAAGAGTTCTTCGAGAATTCAGCTTTAGGAAAAGGTTGGCATAGCCTGTGTGTGTGGCAGAGGTGGTAACAGGACGCAATAGTACATTTCTTGGTCCCTTATAGTTGTGAACAACCCACAACCCACAATCACAGCCCACATGGAAAAACACAGTCATATGACTAGTCCTGGCCAATGAGCTGTGAGCAGAAGTGATGTGTTTTCTACTCCCCCTTCTTCTCCCTCCCATAGTTATCACAAAAGGCTTGGGTTGAAATCCACAAATGGAGATGGTCTGGACCTTTGAGTCACTCTGGTGCATTTTCCTGGAGAGCTGCACTACCTGCAGCCTATTTATGGAATAAACAATAAGTCTTTGTGGTGATGGAAGCCTCTGAGATCTGGAGCCAGCATGGCCTGACCTGTCCTATGCAATTCAGTGCAGACCTTATTTTGGACACTGAGAATTATGTACTTGACCATAACTTCACTTTTTGCTTTGGATACCAGGAAACTCAGAATTTGAAGCTCTAGGTTGACTTCTGTAGTCACTATCCTTTCTCATATGTTATGATTTTTCAATTTAAAATTTTCTAATTTCAAATTAGTTTGAAGTTCTTCTTGTGAGTAGTTTCACATATATTCTTTAAGATGAGCCATGGTATATATACATATATATATAATCCAGGTATATAGATATCTATATACCTAGATGAAGAGAGAGGGAGGGAGAGACAGACAGTCAGACAGAATGAATACACTTGTTTATGTATATGCTTGTCTTACCCTCAGTACTGTACTGTAACCTTCTTCAGAGCAGGGCTGAAGTCCACCTCTCTATACTTCCCTAGAAGTTGCTAACATGGTGCCTTGTTTAATGACTCTTTCTTGAGGTCAATGAACTTTGAGGACCCTGAAGATGAAGACAACAAAACAGCACAGGGCCACTATGCCTGGCTGTGCAGTTTGGGTGCGGCACCAAAACACCCGCTGAGGGGACAAAGGGACCCAGGGGATCAAAATCCAGCCCACATTCTGTTATGTCTTTTTCCTTGGCCCTGGAGGAAAGACTCTTTTTGTAATTTTGTCACCTGGAAGGGGCATCATTTTTTACTTTATTCACCTAGAGGGAGCATCCTTTTATAATTTGTAGAACTAGTGGTGCTAGCTTCTACCCACTGAGGACATGAAAACACCTAATTATGAAATCAAAACATATTGCAGTAAGCATTGATTATGAAGTAAAAGATAAAGATAAAATGGAAGAACACACCAAAATGAAGGCCTCACTGCCCCAAAGGATTGTATATCACTGAACAGACATACCAAGTTCCTTTCAAGATATTTCAAGTTCAATTTGATCTTAACTCTTAAAACAAGAATGTGTAATACTTTTGGATAACCTCAATGTCAAAAATCTGAAACAATGGCCTGTTGTTCTGAGAGATTGTATTACCAGAAAACCCGTATTTGTCTCCACAGGTTTAGTTAGTGTATTGAGGTTTCTATTATTTGGTTTTATTAAATATTACCACTGTCTAAAGCCATCCCCCCAGGCCCTACCTTTCCCCTTTGATGTGTGAATAACAAACTATGCTGCTGAACTGCAAGCATATGGCTGCTGAGGGTGGCCAAAGAAGGAAAGGCTTCCAGATCTGTGGAACTATCACAGTCCAGAAACTTACCATACGCTCGGGTAACGTACTGCACCTGAACACAATAGCATGAGACCTCAGCCCACTTTCATAAAACCGGTCCAATGTAATTCTTGTTCATACTTTTTGGGAAGGATGTTCCCAGTTCTATGAATGTGGTCTTGCCAAACTTTGAGCTATGGTTCTTGATTAGATTTACACTAAGATTTATAAGAATTACTAAAATGATTCTGTATATAACCAAAAAAAAAGGAGATTAGAGAAACTTTAACCTTTCTGGCTGAAATTTCTCCCCTCATATTTGTGATGACCCTGTCTCTAAGAAACAAGTATTGCTCCTGGGACCCACTGTGAGATGTCACATACCCGAGAAGACACAACCCACAATCACAGCCCACATGGAAAAACACATCAGCTCATACTACCTCCTTTTAGACCACTGGCCGCTACATATGACCCATTGGATAAAAATAAAATCTTCGCACAATTTACCAGGGCCCAGTGGTCCAAGCCTACCTCTGCAGCCCCACCTGCTCTGCTGTACTCCTCTCTCTCTATTCCAGGCATGAGGAGCTGTATCTGGTCCTTCTAATGTCCTTTTCCCACTTCAGGTCTTCATGCACTAAAGCAACAATCCCCTTCTCTGTCTCTCCTGCCCCACCTCTTCTTGCCTTGCTAGCGTGCCTTGGCCCTCCAGGCCTTGGTTTATAAATGCCTCCTTCAGGAAGGCATCCTGGAGCCCTTGGCTATGTTGAACCCCTGTCCCCTCCACTTCTCCTTCACGACACTCAGCCATCATGCATCTTCTCAGCAAGCTCCTTGAGAGAAGAGCTCCCTCAGTCTTTCTCATCACTGTATCCCTAGGCCTAAGCTCATGTCTGGCCCTTAAATACTTACTAAGTAAATCCAGGTGTGGGTGGGTGAGTTAGTGGGAAGCAGGGAAAGCCAATGGCTCCTCCACTCCTATCACCCAGATCATGAAATGTCAAAAAAAATTGCCAAGTGAAGTAAATCATTTCCTGTATTTCACATTGACTTCACCTCCCAGCAGTTTCCTTTTCTGCGCCTCTCCATGTTCAGAAAGGAGATACA
Source organism: Macrotus californicus (assembly GCA_007922815.1). NCBI lineage: Eukaryota > Metazoa > Chordata > Mammalia > Chiroptera > Phyllostomidae > Macrotus > Macrotus californicus. The sequence goes on from VMDR010019411.1 coordinate 15,872, forward strand.
AGTTCATCTTTGGCATGAAATTGTTCAGACTTCAGTATGACTTGCACGAGGACGTACTGGTAAGCAAACTTTGTAAAGAAACAAGCAGATGCTGGTTTGATCTTCTAGTGAAAGAAGACATGGCTCTGCTGAAAGCTGCTCAGACTGTCCAATCTCCTGGGGACTCTGTAGGCCCAGCCCTCCCGCCTTAAGGAGAAACCGGAGCTCAGCACTGGGTGGTGTCTGTCCTGCTGGGCCCATCCACACTTCCTCACTCTGCCTCACTTGCATTTCCCATGCCTGCCTTGGATCTCTGCCTCCTGCTACCAGCCCAGGCTTGGGGCCACTGTTCTCATATGACCTCATCTTGATCCATGACCCTTGACTACCAATGTCACTCGCCCTTGGTCTCACACTCATTTTTATGGATAAAAGGCTCTCTTGCCACCAGCTCCAGACCTACCGAAGCCACAAATGCCAGCCTAACCTCCTCAATGTCCTGTTGGGGAAGAGGAACCAAACTTAAAACACCAGGGCACTCTGGTCCCAAGTGCAGGGATCACAAATGCAGCATGTCCAGCTCATTGGCTCCCCTCCTCTTCTGAATCCGCTCATCCTCTTAGTTAAAAATATCACCATTGACCCAGCCTCTTAAACAAGAAACTTAGACTCACCCTGGCCTTCTCTCTCCCCCTAATAAACCTAAATCAGCCTTAAGTCTGATCAGTTCCACCAATGAACTATTTCCCATTTCTATGCCCTCCTTTCCATTGTAGTACCTATTTAAGCATCTATCTTCTCCAATCTGGACTGCTGTGATCACCACCCACCTACACTCTGCACCCTACACCCTTCAGTCCCATTTCCCTGTAACCACCTTCTGCAATATTATTGAAATTGACTTTAAAACACTAGTAGTAAAAAAGGAGACTTCCGGCCAAGATGGAGGCATAGGTAGACACACTGTGCCTCCTCTCACAACCAAAAGAAGGACAACAACAAATTTTAAAACAAAAAACAACCAGAACTGACAGAAAATTGAACTGTATGGAAGTCCGACAACCAAGAAATTAAAGAAGAAACATACATCCAGACCAGTAGGAGGGCCGGAGAGAACTCACGTGGTGGGGCGGTGGCTGGCGGATCAGGGAAAGGCGAGGCTGGCTGGGAGAGGTGGCGGCTGTGGACCGGGCGTCCCACTCCCTCATGAGGATAAACCAGGAGGAACAACTGGGGAGCGAGACAGACTCCGCAACCCGGAGTTCCAGCTCGGGGAAATAAAGCCTCAAAGCCTCTGATTGAAAATTCCTGTGGGGGTTGAGGCGGCGGCAGCGGGAGAAACTCCCAGACTCACAGGAGAGCTCATTGGAGAGACCCACAGGGTCCTAGAGCATACATAAGCCCACCCACCAGGAATCAACACCGGAATCAGCACCGCAGGGGTCCAATTTGACTGGGGGTAGCACAGAAAGTGATTGAAAACCGGCAGAGAGCAGAGCAAGCGCCATTGTTCCCGCTCAGACCCCTCCCCCACAAACAGCGTCACAACGCAGCGACATGACTGCCCCGCCCTGGTGAATACCTAAGGCCCCACCCCTTACTACGTAACAGGCACGCCAAGACAACAAAAATGGCCCAAATGAGAGAACAAATCAAAGCTCCAGAAAAAATACAACTAAGCGACGAAGAGATAGCCAACCTATCAGATGCACAGTTCAAAACATTGGTAATCAGGATGCTCACAGACTTGGTTAAATTTGGTCACAAATTAGATGAACAAATGAAGGATACAATAAGGGAAATGAAGGAAAATATACAGGGAACCAACAGTGATGGGAAGAGAAACGGGACTCAAATCAATGGTGTGGGCCAGAAGGAAGAAAGAAACATTCAAGCACAACACAATGAAGAAACAAGAATTCAAAAAAATGAGGAGAAGCTTAGGAACCTCCAGGATGTCTTTAAACGTTGCAATATCCGAATCATAGGGGTGCCAGAAGGAGAAGTGGAAGAACAAGAAATTGAAAACTTATTTGAACCAATAATGAGGGAAAACTTACCTAATTTGGCAAAGGAAATAGACTTCCAGGGACTCCAGGAAGCTCAGAGAGTCCCAAAGAAGTTGGACCCAAGGAGGAACACACCAAGGCACATCATAATTACATTGCCCAAGGTGAAAGATAAAGAGAGAATCTTAAAAGCAGCAAGAGAAAAGGAGACAGTAACCTACAAAGGAGTGCCCATAAGACTGTCAGCTAACTTCTCCAAAGAAATCTTTCAGGCAAGAAGGGGCTGGAAAGAAGTATTCCAAGTCATGAAAGGCAAGGACCTACATCCAAGGTTACTCTATCCAGCAAAGCTATCAATTAGAATGGAAGGGCAGATGAAGTGCTTCCCAGATAAGGTCAAGTTCAAGGAGTTCATCATCACCAAGCCCTTATTATATGAAATGTTAAAGGGACTTATCGAAGAAAAAGAAGATAAAAAATATGAACAGTAAAATGACAACAAA
>VMDR010019412.1:0-18358 GCA_007922815.1 Macrotus californicus
ATTTGTTTACACTCCATCCCCCTTCCTCCCAGACTAAGTCTATGTAGTAAAAATAATGTACTGTGTCTGAAAGTTACTTGCATTGGATTCCCCCCCACCCCTTACAGAGTGGTCATTTTATTCCTTTGAAGTACAGTTGGGTTCATTTGCTTTTGTTGTGTTCTGTTTTAGACCCTTTCCCACAATGCTTTTTGTTTCAATATTACATTTTGAATAGGTAGAAAACTAGTGTGCTTCCAAAACTCGAAACTAGGCATAAAAATGTCTACTTAGAATTGTCAGTTCTTTCCATTCAACCCTCCCACCCCTGTTCCTTTTGTAAGTCATCAGTTTTCTTATTTATTCTTCCTGTATTTCTTTCTCCCAAAATAAGACAAACTGATGTATGTTTTCTTATTTCTTCTTACACAGGAAATAGTGTATGTTTTGCACTTGTTTCCCTACTTGGCGTGTCCTGCAGGTCCCTCCACGCTGGCTTGGAGACACCGTCAGTCAGTATTCTCTCTAGCAGCTGTGCGGTGCTATGCGGTGTGTGTGACCAGTCCCCTGTGCTTACACTTTCACGCAGTTTCCAGTGTTCTGAAGTTACAGACAGTGCTGCAGAGAATAACTTTGTACGTGTCTGTTTCTGTATTGCTAAGATGCATCTTCAAAGTGAACTCCTTAAAGTGAGACTTCTGAGGTGAAGAGTAAATTAATAGTGGTTTTATGGGTTATTGTCAGATTCCCTTCCATAGGGATATGCCATGTTCCGGTTATCTATTGCTGCTTAACAAAGCACCCCAAACTTAATTGTGTGAAACAGTCCTGTAATTATAGCCTTAGATTCTAGGTCAGAAATTCGGGGAGGGGACAGCTGTGCAGGCTTGTCTGTGCTCCACAGTGTCAGCAGCTTCCACTGGGAAGTCTCAGATGGCTGGGAGGTGATGAGAACAGTTAGGAGCTAGAATCATACGGGGCTGGGCAGAAGTAGGTTTATAGTTGTTCATATGGAAAATAGTAAAATAATTAATAAATAATAATACAGGAATAAGTTCTGTGGTGCCCATACAACTGTAAACCCACTTTTGCCCCACCCTGATCGAGATGACTAAAGTTGGGCTCAGTTCAGACTGTCAGCCAGAACCATGTACACATGGTCTCCCAGTAGAGCTCAGGCTTCTTCACAGAACTGGCCGCCTCGGTTTCAAGAGTGCTCATCAGGAGAATGAGCATTTCAAGACAACCAGGCAGAAACTACACAGTCTTTTATGACCAGGCTTGAAGTCCCATGATGTTGTTTGTCTGGTACTGTTGAGGGAAGTGGTCACAAGTCTGTCCAGATTTAAGTGGTAGGACATAAACACCACCTCTCCGCGGGACCAGTGTCAAAAACTTTGCAACTACATTTTAAAACTGCTACTAACATTGCAAAAATCGCCGATAAATCAATTTGGTTCCCCAAGGCCTCACTCAGCAGTACATTTTCCAGCTTCTGTGTTTTTGATAATGTGTTTGGTGAGAGACAGTATTTCACCATAGTTTTAATTTTCCTGTCTCTTATGACTGACATTGAATATCTTTCTCCTCCTCTTAAGGGCTATTTTTATATTTTTGTAAATTGTCTGCGACTTTTGCTCATTTTTCTATAGGACATTTGGTCTTTTTTCCTTCAACTTAAAAAATTTATTCAGCCCTGGCTGGTGTGGCTCAGTGGATTGAGCGCCAGCCTGTGAACCAAAGGGTCGCTGGTTGGATTCCCAGTCAGGGCACATGCCTGGGTTGTGGCCCAGGTCCCCAATAGGGGGCGCAAGAGAGGCAACCACGCATTGATGTTTCTCTCCCTTTCTCCTTCCCTTCCCTTCTCTCTAAGAATAAATAAATAGAATCTTTAAAAGAATTTCTTCAATATAATAGGGAATGTAGCCCCTTTTCAAAGATGTTAATACTTTTCCGTATTTGTTATTTATATCTTGACTTTGCTTATGTTTCCATTTTACCATGTAGAAGTTTAATTTTGTCAAATTTATTAATCTGATTTAATGCCTCTGAATTTTAAGTCATAGTAAGAAAACTTTTCTTTACATTCTAATTCCAATTACAGAGGGATTCACCGATCTTTTCTTCTAATTTTTGTGTTCATTATTTTGATCTCCTTGGAATTTATTCTTAGTGGTCTTACATCTTACTGATTTGCTTTTATCTATGCCTAAGTAACAGTTCAGTTGCTCCAAAACTGTCTGAAAAAGCCCATCTTTGCTTACCCTCCTTTGCAAGTAGTTTGAGTTATCACCGTTATCATACACTACTTTCAGTATGTCGTTGGGTCTATTTCTGGACTTTCTATTCCAGTCCATTGGTCCTTGCAGATATCACTGCCACAGTGTTTTATTCATAGGGGCTTTCCAGTATGTTTTAGTATTTTGTAGGGCTAATCTTCCCATCATAGCCTTTCCATTGCTCTGGTTTCCTGGCTATTCTTGTATGTTTAGTTTTCCATGTAAACTTAAATTTTAACTTGTTTAGTTCCAGAAAAAGAAGCTTGTTTTTATTTGGATTGCATGACATTTGCAGATTGACTCAGGAAAACTGACCTCTTGATGCTGTTGGTATGTCCTAATCAGGAACGAAGAATGTCTCTCCATTTCTTCAAGTCTGCACTATTGTCTTTCAAGAGTGTTTCATAGGATTTTCTTACGTAGGTTTGAAAATTTATTAAGTTTGTTCCTAAGCATTTTTATTATTTTTGGTGGATATTGTGATGGAATTTTCCATTATATCTTATTAATTGGTTGTTATCAATAGTCATGTATGTAAAGGCCGTTGATTTTTGTGTGTTGATTTTAATTCTATGACTTAGTGATTTCATTAAGTTAGTTTTCATTGATTCTCTTAGTTGAGATACATTATTATGTCATCTATAGAGATGATTTTATTTTTCTTCAGTTCTTCTATCTCTAGTTGTTTTGTCTAATTCATTGGGTTACATAATAATGGATAGGGTGGGCATTCTTTTCTTGTTTCTGACCTCCCTCTTGTATTGCCCACTAAGATACTGACTTTAGGATTGCAATACATTAGCTGTCCATTCATTCTTGTTTACTGATTTTCTAATGTTGGACTGTCCTTGCATTTCTGGTATGAATATCACTTTATCACTTTATATTTCTTCATCTCCGCTATGGTCAGTTTTTGAAAAAATATTTATTTTTAGAGAGAGAGCAAGGGAGGGAGAAAGAGGGGGAGAGAAACATCAATGTATGGTTGCCTCTAGCGCACCCCCTACTGGGGATCTGGCCTGCAACCCAGGCATGTGCCGGGACTAGGAATCAAACTGGAGACGCTTTGGTTCGCAGGCCCATGCCCAGTCCACTGAGCTACACCAACCAGGGCCTGCTGTGGTCAATTTTGGTAAGTTGTACTCTCAAGAAATTACCCATTTCATCTAAGTGTTAAGAATTATTTACATAGAGGTTTTCAATTTGTTTTTTGGATTTCTTCTGCATAAAGTTTTTTTCTCTTTTGTCATTTATATTTGTGCATTTTTCCTGCTTTGTCAGTGTTAAAAGATGTACATTTTATTCTTTTAACCATGTTTCCACCTTTGTCTTAGCTCTACATTTAAATATATTTAATGCTCACCATTAGTTCTTTCACTAAATTTTCCCAGTTATCTTTTGATTGAAGTACACCTTGTAAATTTTCAGCAACAGCATGTATATGTGGTATTTCTGAGTCTGTGTATATTCAGAACTGTTTTTTTTATTTCTTTAGACTTGATACAGACTTTGCTCCTACATTCTTAAATTTCTTGAAAATGCTGTTCCACTGTTTTATATATATATATATTGCTTTTGAAATTCTAATTTTATTTTAAAGTTATTTTTTGCTCTAAGGATTTTTTCCCTTTATCTTTAAACTCTAGTATTTTTACTAAGATGCATCTTGAGGTAGATTGTTCTGTTAAATTTCCCAGTGGACCAAATATGGTGATTTAGATTTTCTATCATTTCTGGAAAGACATCTTGAAATATAATTTAAATAGTAGTTCTGTTGCATTGCGTTGTTTTCTTAAAGGACTTTAGTTACACAATGCTGGATCTTATTGTATATGTCACATCTCAGATGCATTCTTTTGACCCTGTTTACTCCATTCTTTATCTCATTTTCATTCTCCTTTTTTATGTTTTCCTTCTTCAGTGCCTCTTGTTAGATTTTCACACACATTCATTTTCCCTTGAGCACTTTGTAATTTACTCAATTTCAGAAATGTTTCTTTTCTTTTTTTTCCTCTCATTCTAAGATTGATTAGTTCTCACTGCTTTTCTTACTGTATTTTTGTTCATTTCTGTTTCTAGTTTTTGAAAATTCAGTTCTGTTTTTATCTCCAAATACTTGCTTGATGTTAATTCAATTTGAAGTATTGCTTTATAGTTTTCTAATGTTTCATTGTTTCTGGTGTGCTATCATTTTTTTATGGGGAGAATGTTTATCAACTGAAATGTTGTGATTTGAATTTTCTGTTTTCTTCCTATAGTAGCTTTTATGGAATTGGGTGGATCCCCCTCCCTCGTTCTAGGCAACTTGTAGACAAGGTTCTTAGTTGATAAATGTCTCCTGTCAAAATAGCAAAAATACATTAAAAAAAAAATGGATGGTGGCAGTAGTGAAGGGAATTGGGTGAGAACTTGTGTTTCTTTTTCTCTTTGGTTTCTCCAATATCCTTAATTTTTCCTTTTCCTTCACTGCTGTATCTCCATGGAGCACCTCCCTTCTCTATTGATGTGTCTCCCCAGGAAACACTTGCTGTTCCTGTCTAATCTCCCATGTAGCTGATGTGAACTACCAAATTCCAGTGTTCAGTATTTGGCACCTGATGCTGGACTTCATTTTCTGGCAAGTGGTTTTTCCCTGTGCTTCAGAACTGTGTTGTCTGGCCCGCTCTTCTCTTCTTTTCTGTCTTTTAAGCTTCTCTCTCCTGTGCTATGTACTCACATGCTTACAGGGGCAGTGGGAGCTCCGTTGGATTTTGGTGTTTATTTCTCTTCTTACAGGTAATTTGAAGTATGTGGTATTCTGTCTCCTACTAATACTGGAGGTCATGTATGGTTTTATTTGCACTTTGTGATTTTATATTTTTGGGAGAGAGAGATTGGTATTCAGGCTTCTACCATTATTCTCCTGACTCAGAAGTTCCAAAAGAGCTTTTAAAATTTAAGATTCTTTTCGATTCTAGCTCTGGAGATGCTGATTCTGTTGGTATGAAGTCTAGGGCTCTTTTTTCTCTTTCTTTCTCTTTTCTTTTTTCTGCTCTTGTCATGTCTTTTCCGGTTTTCCTACCTTCCTTTCTTTTCCCTTCCTCCCTCCCTCCCTTTAGATGATTTGGATACAGAGCTGGTTTTGGGGAACTGTTTGTCTCAGACCAGAGACCAGCAAACTTTTTCTTTAAATGATCAGATAGTAAATATTTTAGACTTTCATGAGCATGTATACTCTGTGTTGCTTTTTTTCCCCTTAACCCTTTAAAACTATTTTTAAAAAGCATTCCTAGTTTTAGGCCCTAACAAAACAGTCTGGGTGATTTGGGCTAACTCCTGCATAGAACATCTTCAAATGCCTTTTTCTGAACTTGGCTTGAAAGTTAGTGTAATGTTTACCTTTTCTGAGAGAGTGAAACAAGGAATGTTTTTAATGCCTAAAACAATTTTAGATCTACTCAGGAGTATAAACCAAGGCAGGGTTTGAGGTAGTAGCCAAGGAGGCATGGAAGTAACTACAAAATGGGAATTGTAAATCGAAGTGTTACTAGTTAGCTGCTTCAACAAAAGAACTTTATGATTCCTGTAAAATACCTGGCTTCACAAAATACTGCACTTTGATGGGTACCTAGCATATTGAGTACCACAACGTCTGTAAATATGTGAGTGAGGAACTCTTGGAGAATAAATTGCAAGCATACCTCTAGAGTTACTGGCTTAAATTTTAAGAATTTATACCAAGTTTATTTTGACTTTTTTGTACAGCTGATACGAACTTTTCTGGCAGTGTACAGGTTCAGTTGCTTCTTAAAACAGTTCTTGATTGTTGCTAGTAAAACAGACACAATATACCTTCTTATTTCCCATGCCTGGAGGGCATATTTTTAGTCTTAAAGCTGTTACCATATTGTCCAAATATATTAGAGAGAGTAGGAGAAATCTTACTGTATGGATGCCCATCCTTACCACTTCTCATTCCCTAGCAGGCTTTTAAACAGGCCTTAGGGCTTAAGACTCACTTAAGGAGCAAAGAAATTTTTCTGGAAGGGTAAATAACATGCATAACAATATAAAGATGAGAAAGAAATAAGGCTTAGTTAGCAGGCTCATTAGTCATTGAGCCATTTCTGATGTTACTCACTGACCAGTTCTTCTTTCTCTACCCACTAGAAGAAAACATGAAATGGAAATTAGATGATCACTTAAAAAAATTCCTTTTAAAAACTCAGGAGTCACGTCATTTAATCCTTCTGTATTTCATGAGGGATTGATTTCCATTGTGGAATCACTATAGTTTGAAACATGGGTTCTTTGGTATTTTTTTAAGGTACTATATTAGTTACATTTATTTTTGGTCATAAGTTATCCTGTTTATCTTCATTATTCACTGATGTAGTCAGAGTTTAAAAGTCCTTTATACAGACTTTTACTTTCTGTGGGAGGGAGAGGTAGTTAATACGTCAATAATTTTGCTTGATGCAGTATCGTTTGACTATGTCCACTGTTTTGGAGATGTTATGATTTTCATTTTCTTGTCTAAAAAGAAAAGTGAACAAAAGTGGATACAGTTTTATTCCTTTTCCCCACTCTGGTTCATTTTTTATAGAAGCCAGAATAATCTTAAAGCACAAATAAGACAATACCACACTATAACCAGTATTCAAACTCCTTGCCATGCCTGCCGGGCCTTCAGTATCCGCCCCTTCCCAGCTGTCTCAGTTCAGCTCTCACTGGTCTCTCCCTTGTACACTGTGCACTAGCTGCACTGGCCTGCTTTCCGTCTCCGGGACATCTCAACCCCATTGCTACCTTGGGGCCTTCCTGTTCCTTGCACCAGGACTGCTCTTCCTCCCCATCTTCTCAAGGATGCTCCCTTGTCATTGTTGAGGGGACTCATATTATTCATTCTCTCCTTACTTACTAAAATGCTCTTCACATTCCTGAAATAGGGCCCTTACCTTACATGCAGTCCTTCTTTCAGGTATGCGTCATTATTAGAGAACAGATGGAAGAGACAGATAATAAGTAGAAATCAAGGCTCATCAGGGCAGGAACATGTCCATGTTTGCCACTGATCTCTGGCTTTCTAAAACATGTCTGGCACACAGCAGACACTCATTTTGAAGAATGAATGGAAGTTTTTGCCAGTCAGTATGATTTTTATTTCAATTATAATCCCTTTCATTATTGATAAAATATGAACAATGGTGTGTCTCTCCCATTCTACTCCACTTTTCTCTGGAGGAAAAGGGCTAATTCACCTGAACTTGGAAACATACATGGTAATACCTCTTACATGCTCTTTACTATTGGGTTGGCCAAAAAGTTCATTTGGTTTTTTTCTGTAAGATGGCTATCATAGCTCTTAGCTGTCTTTAACTTCATTCAAAACAATTGTGTTAGACTGTATTGTGACAGCTGTCATATCAGTGTACATTTTATTAAGAAACATCAAAATTGGGTAATTTTTGTGTAGCCACTTTAATATTGAAGATGGAAGGAAATAACGCAACATTTTTGGTGTATTATGCTTTACTATTTCAAGAAAGATAAATACACACTTGAAATGCAAAAATAGATTTGTGCAGTATATAGATAAGGTGCCGTAACTGATCAAATGTGTCAAAATTGGTTTGTGAAGTTTTATGCTGGAGATTTCTTGCTGGACGATGCTCTGTGGTCAGACCAGTTGAAGTTGATAGCGATCCAATCAAGACATTAACTGAGAACAGTGAACATTATAACGTACAAGACATAGCCAACTTACTCAGAATATCCAAATCAAATCCAGGTACTTGTAAAAATGAAAAATGTCTTTCATTTTATAGAAAAAAACAACACTTGGACTTTTTGGCCAACCCAGTATACTTACCTCAATTGTTATTCAATTGAAAATTGTATAATTAGTTTCATAAATATTCTTCTGGAGGAGATATAGTTGTGTGTGTGTGTGTGTGTGTGATGCTATATATGTACCCATATATAAGTGTATATATATATATAAAGCTATATATATTTTTATATAAAACTATATGTAGGTTTTTATATATAACTATACCTCCTCCAGAAGAATATAAGTTCTGTGGAAATAGAGTTGATTCTGTCTTGTTTTTCACTGTGTCTCCAACACCTAGCACTTAGGTACAACGTGAATGAGGAAATAATAATATTCCTCATTTTCCTCAATAACATTTTAGATACCTGTTCTTTTCATGCTAATGTCAGTAAGGAATTACAAATAAATATACAGGAGTAATAATCTTCACCTCTTCTGAAACCTTGACTCGTGGAAGGAGGTGCACAATTTCTAGATATAGAGCTCAAAAAAACTCCCAACAACTTAAATACTTTAATAAATGAAGAACCAGTTATAAGCTGTTACCTGTTCTGTATCTCCTGATCATATTTGAAGAGGGTGGTGACCCAGTGGTGGGCATCACACCCACTGTGCCACTGTTTCTACTTACATCATATTTGTGTTACCCACATTTCATAATTAATTACTTCATATAAAAGTCTCCAATCATGGCCGCTATTTATAAGGCCATCGCTAGTCTTACCAAAGAGGTGGATACTCTTAAGCTTTGGATTAAAATTCACAATAATAAAGAACAAATTTCATCCAGCTCTCAGGGAGAAATGTTGGATGCTGATGAAAGACACATGCAAGATGTCACATTCATTCTCCTTTAATCCTCAAAGCAGCTTTTATAGGTTGATGGCAACGCATCTAATATTTATTTTGTGACATGCTTTATAATTGTTATGTATGACAGGGTCTGAAATTCGGTGTTTCAGAGAGAACAGAAAGGATGAATATGATAAGATTGGAAAGGAAAAGGAACTTAGCTACCAGATTGGTTACTGAAGACAGAGTGAGAAATCAGAGGTGCTTTTTGAGCTTAACTGGTTGTTACTTTGACTGAAATAAGGAAGAATAGAACAGTGTTTCTTAAAGTATTCTGTGAAACGCTGGTTCCAGGAGATATTAATAGGTGCCCAATGGGGAAAAAAAAGAGTAGTTAAAAATAAGTTCAGGAAATGCTACATATAATATTTCCTTCTTGTAGGTTCACAAATGTGCAAGGCTATGAAAAGTCTCAGACCAAAGAAACCTGTTTACTGTGCTGACCTTTTAGACCGTAACTATCAACATACTGTGAATTAGCCTTCTGCAGAAAAGGCCAGTCTAGAGGAATTTGAGGATTTGTTATAGGAATAGAGTTTTGGAATTTGAACTTGAGGTTAAAACTAAAAATTAAGTTACCAGTAAGGTTTTGGAGATGAGAGAGAAATGAGGCTTGGAAGTGTAGTTTTGTAGATAAGCTAAATGGAAATGAGACAAAACTTGGGAAAAGAAAATACTAATTAAATGCCCAGTTGTAATCCTGAACCCAAGACTATTGAATTGCATGTGAGTCTTTCAGATGAAGACAGCAGCTGTTCAAATCCTCAAGTGTGTGCAAAATTCAAACTAGACACTATGATTCACAGTAATGAGACAATGAAAAGTACAGGTGGTATTTATAAATATAAATCTGGAGCCATAGCTGTGAGTGCCGATAAGAATAGAGGATCCCGGACTTCACTGGTTGGATGTAGAGGCACTCAGAGACACCAGGAAGGAATGCTCAGAGAGAGAGAGAGCGAGAACTAGAAATTGCACGTAGAAGGCAAAGGAGAAATGTTTTACCAAATAGGCAACCATAGGTGTTAGATAGGACATGAATATAAGATTATTGGGCTGAACTTCTCTGTTTCATACGTGGGAAAAATGAGACTGAGGAAGGAGCTAGAGACCTTTGCTCAGGATTAAATGTTAGCACAGCAGAATCAGTATTAGAACCTTGTCCCTTCATTGTTGCGTCTTAGTGCTCCGGAGATTTCCAAAAGGAAGAGACTGGTAATAATGTTGAGATAGGTCCTCTCTTGGGGGGAAGAGGATTGGCTGTCCCTCGTAGTGCCTTCACAGGATAGGGTACTGCATGCCTTAATAGATTTATCGGGTTGTCCAAAAAGTCCATGTGTTTTTTTCCATAAAATAAAAGGCATTTTTCGTTTTTACCAATAACTTTATTGATTTGGATATTTTGACTGTCGGCTAACTCTTGCTATTGGCTTCTAGTGGGTAGAGGCCAGGGGAACTGCTAAACATCTTCTAGTGCATAAGACAGCCCCACAGCATAGAATTATTTGGCCAAAAGGTCAGTACCAAGAAATTTTGCAAACCACTTTTGACACATTCGATCAGTTACAGCACTGCTCAAATCTTTGTTTGCATTTCAGTTACGTCCTTACCTTTCTTGAAATAATAAAGCATGATACACCAAAAGTGTTATGAACTTCCTTCCATCTTGAGTATTAAAAATGGCTACACAAAAATTCACCAATTTTGGTAAGTTTATTTTAAATGCATGCTGATATGACAGCTGTCACAATCCAGTCTAACAAAATTGTTTCGAATGAAGTTAAGGACCACTAAGCACTACTAGAGCCATCTTACGGAAAAAAACGTAACAGACTTTTTGGGCAACCCAGTACCTTGGTAAAGAGTCTGAGGCTTGCAGACTCTGAAACCCAGTTCATCTACACTGTAATAATCAATTTTGGGGTCAGGCTCATATTATCAAAGCTCATGAGATTAATATAAGAATCAGAATGTCAATTTATTAATTTACAGGGGGCAAAAAACTTCCTTGGGAAACAGACTCGAAAGTCCTGGCTAGTACATTCTCTTCCCCATGGATTTGCCACATGGGAAACCACATTATAATTAGAAGGTTGCTTAGTGAGTATGTAGGCAGAACAAGTGGTATAATATGTTTGGAATGTGTAATGGAGTCAGGCTTTTCTTAACCTCTCAAACACCAGTTAGCTCATCTGGCAATTGGGGGTAATAATAGTACCTTGTTCATAGGGTGTTGGGAGGATTACGTAGAATGACCTGTGTAGAGTGTATTATAAATACTCAGCATAGTATCTGCACAGGTTTCCTAGCCTGATAACTACTCTCAGTGTTAAAATTCTTAGGATACAAATACACTGGAACCTAACTATGGCTGGGAATACCCCTACCCCTAAACTCTATGTGAAGGAGAAAAACCAGAGTTTGGGTTTTTTTTTTTCTGTTCCACTTGTCTTTTGCCTGTGCTTTCATGGTTGACCAGCCCATTTCTGACTGTTAAGTACTTTTTTTCTCCATTAAGTTATCCATCAAGGCTATGTTAGACCTTGAGTCCTAGGTTCCATTTTGCTCTTTTTAGCATGCTCGTTTTGGATGCTCTCCTCAATTAGTTATAGTAGGTTGAACTATATGAAATTGCTGATATTCTACTGGTTTTCATCTACAAGAATAACAGTGTTGTATGGGTTAATCTAATATACTGATTTTAAAATTTAATTCCTTCCACATGGCCCTGATATTTTCTACTATGAGAGGCTAAGTCTGTTCATGAATTCTGAAGCCTTTCTGTTAAATGCAAAGGGCTGCAACATTGTACTTCTTCCCATATGATCAGACTCTGAGGTGGTTCTGCTATGGTATGTGTGCCCGTGTCTTTTCTGTGGTACAGCAGTTTTCATCCAAGGTACTGTAAGAATTGTAAGTCATGCAATACTTGACTAGTCAGTGGCACTGACCTCTTTACCCTTAGGTTGTCAAATTAAGAAAAGAAAAATGGCAACAGCCAACACAGCAATAGCTGTCTGGTGTGAATGAATCAAAATTATACCTATTTTTTGTGTCATATTGGCAAAAAATACATTTTTGGTGTGCCACAGAATTCCAATAATTAGTTTATGTGTGCCATGAGATAAAAAAGGTTGAAAATCCATGCTGTAGTATGTCATTTTTTTTTCTTTTCTTTACATTTAGTCTACTCTTTGCTCAGGCCGGCATTGAACATATGAATGATTATTTGTAGTTCTTGATTGATAGTTCACATGGTGCATTTTATTTATTTTTTATTTTTTTAAAGATTTTATTTACTAATTTTTATGGAAAAGGGAAGGGAGGGAGAGAAACATCCATGTGTGGTTGCTGCTTGTGCACCTTCAGCCGGGGACCTGGACTGTAACCCAGGCATGTGCTCTGACTGGCAGACTGGTCACCCTTTGGTTTGCAGGCCAGTGCGCAACCCACTGAGCCACACCAGCCAGGGCTGCATTTTAAAATTAAGATTATTAAAGCAGAGTTTGCTGCTACTATACATTTTGCATATGATATCCTAGGTCATAGGCATTAACTTTAAAATGTTCCCAGTTTTGGTAAGGGTATTGTGGGTCAGTATCAGACTTGTAAATTCTTTCATTGCACTAGAATTTCAGTGTAATGCTGGATAAGTAAAGTCAGAACACCTAACAATTGAAGGAAAATACTTTAGTTTTAATTTGTGGAAATAACAGTGAAGGCATTTAGGGAAGAAGAAAATCTGTAGGCCACTCTGACAAATTAACTTAATTCCCTCACATTTTTTCTGGTTCTTCTCCATTTATGGTATGTGAATTCTGTGTGGTTATAATTATCATAGAGATTATATTTCTGTGTTTTCGCCCTGCATATTGTGTCACAAAGAGTTTTATAGGTTAATCTTTTATTCATGAGTCTCTTAAGAATCTTTTAAGAGTTAATCATGTAATATTGGTTGTGGGTAAAAAACCCTTTTCCTCCCCCTGGGATGCCACTGTATTGTTCACTTTAAAGTAGACTGATCTTCAATTGCTTCAAAAAAATAAAAATAAAATACCTGGGAATAAACCTAACCAAGGATATAAAAGACGTGTACTTGGAAAATTATAAGACACTGAGGAAAGAAGTTGAAGAGGATAGAAATAAATGGAAGTACATACCGTGTTCATGGATAGGAAGAATTAACATCATTAAAATGTCCGTTCTACCCAAAGCAATCTATAGACTGAGTCCAATTCCTATCAAGATTCCAGTGACATATTTCACAGAACTAGAACAAATATTTCAAAAATTTATATGGAACCACAAAAGGCCCCCCATAACAAAAGTGATCCTGAAAAGAAATAACAAAGTTGGAGGAATCACGCTAATATCAAACTACTATAAGGCCATAGTGATCAAAACACTGTGGCACTGGCACAAAAACACACACAGATCAATGGAACAGAATAGAGAGCCTAGAAATAAACCCACACCTTTACAGTCAATTAATATTAGACAGAGGAAGCAAGCACATACAATAGGCTAAAGATAGTTTATTCAATAAATGGTGTTGGGAAAATTGGACAGATACATGCAGAAAAATGAATCTAGGCCACTATATACCACTCACAAGAATAAATTAAAAATGGATCAAAGACAATTAAATGTTAGACTTGAAACCATAAAAATCTTGGAAGAAAACACAGCAAAATCTCGGACATTGCTCGTAGAAAATTTTTATTGGGTATATCTCCCCAGGCAAGGGAAACAAAAAAAAATAATAAACAAATGGGACTACATCAAACTAGAAAGTTTTCACAGAGCAAAGGAAACCATTAACAAAATGAAAAGACAACCCACAGAATGGGAGTACATATTTGCCGATACATCTGATAAGAGGTTACTGTCCAAAATTTATAAAGAACTTACCAAATGCAACACCAAAAAACCAAACAACCCAATTAAAAAATGGGCAAAGGGCCCTGGCTGGTGTAGCTCAATGGATTGAGCACGGCCTGGGAACCAGAGGATCGCCAGTTTGATTCCCAGTCAGGGGACGTGCCTGAGTTGTCGGCCAGGTCCCCAGTAGGGGAGCGTGTGAGAGGCAACCACACATTGATGTTTCTCTCCCTCTCTTTCTCCTTCCTTTCCCCTCTCTCTAAAAATAAATAAATAAAGTCTTTAAAAATAATAATAATAATAAAAGTGGGCAAAGGACTTGAATACCAAAAAGGATATACAGATGGCCAGTAGACATATTGAAAGATGCTCAGCATCACTAATCATTAAAGAAATGCAAATTAAAACCACAATGAAATACCATCTCACACCTATGAGAATGGCTATTATCAATAAATCAACAGACAACAAGTGCTGGAGAGGTTGTGGGAATAGAGGAACCCTTTTGCACTGATGGTGGGAATGCACATTGGTGCAGCCACTATGGAAAGCAATATGGAGTTACCTCAAAAAATTAAAAATGGATCTGCCTTTTGACCCAGCGAACCCATTTCTGGGAATATATCTGAACGAACCCAAAACACTAATTTGAAAGAACATAAGCACTCCTATGTTAATTGCAGCATTGTTTACAATAGCTAAGATTTGGAAGCATCCCAAATGTCCATCAGTAGATGAATTGGATAAATACCATATGATATCACTTATTTGTGGAATCTAATGAACGAACTTAACTATCAAGCAAAACAGAGACAGACTCATAGATGGAGGGTAGATGACAGCTAAGGGATGGGGGGGAGGTAGGGGTGGGAGGGATCAAGGAAAAATGTAAAAGGACTCACTGACATAGACAACAGTGTGGTGATTGCTGGGGGGGGCAGGGGGGTGTAAGGGGACTAAATGGTAATGGAAAAAATACAGTAAAATTAACGTATAAATTAAAAAGTTGACCTAGTTTATAGATCAGCTGTTAGGAAAGTCTGAATGTGTGATGCAGTCTTCTTTCTTTTTCATTCTTAAATACTATTAGATGTTATTATATATAAAGATACCACATTCAAATATTGAATTAAAAATCTTTGTTTATTTAAGATACATGTATTATGAGCCTTGTATATTAATAGGCTAACTTGTTATATAATGTATGCTGAATATGACAGTTTCTTGGAAACTATTAAAAATGTTACTGCTAATTGTAACAAATAAATGGCTAGTGAGTGCTTATTTTTAAGTGCCAGGTACTAAGATACTGAAGTGATATATTTTGTAGCTTAATTTATTTAAACATCTCAAAAATTATGAGGAATATAGTGTTATCCCTATTTAACAAGCGAGGAAGCTGAAACACTGTAAGGTCACTCAGCTAGTGTGGCTGGGATGAAATCTAAGAAGTTATGGACCTGCCATCAGCATAGTTATGATTTGGTGGTGAGCCAGGCATGCTCTCGAGTGCTGAAAGAATATCTGCTTCTCCGGAATTGATGATAATTTTTGCTGGCACTTGAGATGGGTCTTACTAAAGGACCACTGCTTGTCTTCAGTGTTTTGCCCCATATTCTGCGGTTCAGTCCATTTGCACTGTATTGAGTAGTCTCTGTGTGCAAGTGCTGTTGTCGTAGTGGGCACGAGCAGATTCAGAAATGAGCAAGACCATCCTGCCCTGAGCCTACAGTTCAGTCAGGAAGAGAGGTGGGTATACCAGTAATGTGATAGTGGCTCCAACAGACGGCAGCAGCCCAGAGACATAGACCAATTCCATGTCACGGGGTCAGAGTAGAGGGGGGCATTTTAACTGTTCCTTTAAGGAGAGGTTAGTGGAAGGGAATATTGGCAAACTTTCATTAGGAGAACGACCTTAGGAGACTTCCTTTGAAATTTGTCTGGAGAAGAAGGAGGTGAGGCATCTTGAAAGTAATCCTTTCTTCTGCTCAAAAGATTTATGCAGTTGCTACAAAAAGAAATTAAGTATGTTCTATCTTTCTCAAAAGATGGTGCAAGTCTCTCATTAGTTTCATAAGATGATTTAAATCATCTATATTTTAAAAAATTATGAGAAAGATTTGAGAAGAATTTTTTAAAACTGCCTGCTTTCTCCCTCTCAACACTAAATTAACCTGAAGTTTTATTCCTTTTTTTATGTGTGCGTGCCTATTTATTTTGACTTTCTGTTAGGGGAGTTTGAGGATTTTAAATGCATTATGCTTTTACAATTTAAACTTTATTCTTACCCAATTTTATTCTAGTGAACAGTTGAGCAATCTGTTAGCCTCTGTTACAGCTGTAGCAGGAACAATTGTAGCTACTGCCCTCAGGAAGCTTGAGTTGTATTGAGGAGAGAACAAAATCCTTTAAGAAAGCTTCCAGATGTATATATAGATGTTTCCTGTGCTACTACCTCCTTGTTCTCCTATGCTCACGTATATCAAACTAGCAATCACACCTGCTTGTTTTTGAGCCCCTTCCCACCTGTGCCTCCCTCTGCTTTAACTTAGGTATATCCTAGACAGTGGAGCCTTTCTCAAAGCCGCATACACATTTAACATTTTATCCTTTGTTCACTAAATCTTTGGTGATGCTCTCTATAATACTTAATTGTATGTGCTTGTATGCTTGTCTTTCTCCCTCATTTAAGCTGTAAGCTCCTTGAAGAAAGAGACTTGGGTATAAGGCTTACCCATGTATGTATGGGACTGATAGGAATATCCGAGAACAACAACAGGTTGGTAAGGGGCTGTGATAAGTTTAGTGTAGAGTTTGATGTACTGCAAGATATTCCAGTGGAGATGTCTGTTAACCGTTGAAAACACAGGCCTGGAGCTTGATCAAGGCATTAGGTGTAGGTTACAGTGTGGTATGAGCTGCCAGGAGAGAGGCTGTGGGGAAGAGACCCCTGGGTGATAGCCTCGTTTACTGTGTGGAAAGATTTAAAAAGCTAAGGAATGTGGGCTGACAAGGCTTGGATAGAGACCTACTGAGAACTAAGTGATACAAAGGATAAGAGGAAAGAATACTTTCAGAAGACCCAAAATATATAGGAGGATGAGCACTAAGCTTGATATTACTGATAACCACAGAGAGACCGCTCAGGAGGGTGAGGATGGGTCCAGTTTGTCAGGCATCAAGGTGAGAATGGATGGTCAGAAGGAGGCATTGAGGATAGATCTTATTACAAGATATGGTAGAAGGAGGGGAATGAGGAAAACTGGTTCACAGAATCCAGGAGAGGCTTGTTTTGAGGGGACTGAAGGAAACAGTCTTTTATGTGGTAGAATGTATCTGAATATTGCTTAGCTGAAGTAAAGGAACCAGTGTGAAGTGGTGGTGGTGGCTTGTAACGACAACCAAAGAAATGAGGTTTCAAGATACTCTTTAGTAGCCCGCATAGAGATGAGGGTGATTGAGGAAACTGGGAATAGAAAGGTGTGCTGCTGAGTTAAAGATGCGTGAATGGATCGCTTATGACTAAGAAAAATAAGTTTCTAGTAGAACTAGGAACTCAGTTTTAAACAGAATTGCTCAGCCAGATGTTTAGTCTATTCAGGGGTAGCTGATTAAGCAGACAGGTATAGTAGGATGAAAGGCAAGTGAGACGTAAGAGCACAACTGGAGTTGAAGACCATGGGGAAGTTAGCTTTTTTAGGGAGGCAAGTGTAATCAGAAGGGGCCTTCAGCTGCCTCTGAAGTTGCAGGTCAGAATGTATGCACAAGATTCCATGTAGGTGAAGAGATATAAAGGGAGATAAGGGTGTACCAGAGAGGAAACCTTGAAAATGGAACAGTTTCAAGTGATGGTTTTTAACACGAGGCTCTACCCTTCAGTAGCAGTGCACCCTTCAATAGAGTACAAATCAAAGTCTCGGAATGAAGGTCAGGAAGTGTGAAACCAGAGTGTTTGAAGGATCATCAGCATGATCGGATGGAGTGGTTGTGCCTCAACATTCTCTTCAAGTATAGCTTACCTTAATTTCAGCCAGACTCTGAATGTGTTGCAAAAGTGAGTGTTGGTTTACTGAGCTGTTCTTTAGTAACCACAGCTGGAAATAACAAAAGATGATCAACTGTCAAACAGTATAAATAAAGGAAAAGGAGATAAAGATGTGGAAAGTGTCTTCTGCTCATAGTTCTGTGGTCAGTTGTTTAAATATTGGAATAAATAATCCTTGAAATGTAGAGTTTTTAATTAAGAAAACAACTCATGTTAAATTTACAGATAAGAATTACACCTCCCTAAATATTGCCAAATTTATTTTTGTGAGCTTGTTCAGTGACATAATGAGCATCCTGTTTCCTTAAGCCTTTAAGTGTAGGTTCTTGGGAACTGACAGGATAGAAGCTCTTAAGAACTGAGTAGGCTGATAGAGCAGCTGGTGTGACACTCAAGTGTTCATATTGCCTTCTAGCTCTTGAACAGAAGGGGAAAAACAACACTGTTTTAATTTAGAAATCTCTTCCTTGACTATAGCTGACATTCTCGAAACCAGTGAGACTAGAA
>VMDR010019413.1:0-18352 GCA_007922815.1 Macrotus californicus
TTTCTGAAATCTTAGGTAATCAGAGGTAACCATTCTATTTCTCATTTAACCTGTTACTAATTTCCTTCTCTTCAACTACTGCTACTTCTGTGTATCTTTGCTGGAAATGTACACATTTTTGTGACAGGACAGATGATTCAGACAGTACTGTTCTCTCAGGTGAGTTTCAAGAGCACAGTAAATACAGCTGTCTTGGGCGTCTGTGCCATGCATATGTCGTTTTAGTGCATTTAGAACTAATACGTTCAGCAAAGTTGCAGGATAGAAGAGTAATAGCAAAGACCAATTTTATTTCTATGTGCTAGGAATAAATAATCTAAAAATAAAATTAGGAAAACAATTACATTTACAATAGAATCAGAAGTAAGAATATACTCAGGAAAATATGCAAGACACTTTAGAACTGAAAACTATAGAATATTGTCAAAAGAAGTTAAAGAAAATCTAAATAAATGGAAAGACTGTATCTCATGTTCATGGATCAGAAGACTTAAGGTGGCAGTGTTTCCCAAATTGATCAGATTCGGCAGAATCTCTATTAAAATCCCAGCTGGCTTTTTTGTAGAAATTGACAAACTGATTATATGTAAATGTAATGGACCCAGAATAAAGAACAGAGTTGTAGGACGCACTACTTTTGATTTTGAAACTTCTACAAAGCTGTAATCATTAAAACAGCATGGTACTGGCATAAGGAAGACATATAGATCAATGAGACAAAATTGAGAGGACAGAAATAGACCTTTGCGTTTTTGTTCAGTTGAGCTTTGACAAGGGTGCTGAGATAATTTTCAATATGGAAAGTATAGTCTTCAACAAATGGTGCTGAGACAACTTGATATCCACATGTCCAGAATGAAGATGGACCCAGACCTCACACCATACTCAAAAATTAACTCAAGCCCTGAATGGTGTGGCTCAGTGGATTGAGTGCCGGCATGCAAACCAAAGGGTTGCTGGTTCGATTCCCAGTCAGAGCACATGCCTGGGTTGCAAGCCAGGTCCCCAGTTGGGGGAACATGAGAGGCAACCACACATTGAGGTTTCCCTCCCTCTCTTCCTTCCTTCCTTCCTCTCTGTCTAAAGTAAATAAAATAAAATCTTTAAAAAAATTAACTCAAAATGGATCAAAGATTTAAATGTTAAGCACTAAAATTATAAAACTCTTAGAAGAGAAACATAGATGTGAATCTTAACGACCTTGGATTAGACACTTGAGTTTCTTGCATATGACACCGAAAGCACAAACAACAACAACAAAATAGATAAATTGGATATTATCAACTCGTAAAACTTTTGTGCTTCTAAGAATACCATGAAGTAGAAAGTGAAAAGGCAGCCCACAGAAAAAATACTAACAAATCACATGTACGATAAAGTATTTGTGCCTTACAACTTAACAGTCAAATGACAAATGACCCAACCGAAACTAAGGGCAAAGATTTGAATAGACATTTCTCCCAAGAAGGTACACAAATGGCCAATAAGAACATGAAAAGATGCTGAACATCATTAGTCATCAGGGAAATGCAAATCAGCACTGCATCAGGTACTACTTCATAGGATGACTATAATCAGAAAGATAATAACAAGTGTTGGTGAGGATATGGGGACATTAGAACCCTCATACATTGCTTGTAAAATGGTGTAGCCATTTTGGAAAACAGACAACTCCTCAAAAGGTAAACATAGAATTGCCGTACAACTCAGCCACAAACATGTACACTAATGTTCATAGCAGCACTATTCATAATAGGCAAAACGTGGAAACAATCTAAGTGATGATCCATCGGCTGATGAATGGATAAACAAAATGTGCTATATCCATACAATGGAATATTACTCAGCCATAAAAAGAAATGAACTACTGATATATGCTGCAGTATGAATAAACCTGGAACCCATTATGCTGTAAGACTCATACTGTGTGATTTCCTTTATATGACTGTCCAGAGTAAAGAAGCCCATGGAAACAGAAAGTAAATTAGTGGTTCCCAGAGGCTGGAGAAAGGTAGGAATGGAATGTGGCTTCTAATGGCTGCCGTTTCTTTTCTGGGGTGATGAAAATGTTCTAAAATTGGTGGTGATGGCTGTACAACTCTGTAAACAAATTTTATGGCATGTGAGTTATATTTCATTTATAATGAAGTGAATTCAGAGTACAGTGAGTACTACTTGTCTACCATTCAGTTAAGAAGTAGAACATCACTGTTACCTTTTAAGTCCTTGTTCTTTCCCCACATAGACACATGGTTCACTCCCTCACTTCGTCCAGGATCCTGTCCACATTTTACCTCCTCAGAGACCTTCCCAGAGAACCCCACCTGAAGTAGCACCCTTTGCCTGTCACTCTGTTATCCTGCCTTAAAAAAAAATGCTCCATATAAGTACTTACTACTTACTTCCAGCACTTTAATCACCTAATGTATTATTATCCATTGATTTGTTTTCTGTCGGTCTCCTCCCTCTACCCCCCATGTGAGCCCAACGTGGGCAGACGTGGTTTCCTACACTGCCGCATCTGTAGTGTCTAGAGCAGTGGCTGCCGGGAAGCTGGTGCTCACTACATGTTGGTTCCATTTGTAAGTAGGTCCTTGTTTCAGAGCTTAAGCAGGACGTTCATCCTTCCTACTCAGTTCTCAGGGACTTCGTCCCTGTTCTGAATTCCTCTGATATTATTGTCTTTACTTTGGTACTAACTTCAACTTTTATGTTAATGTTTGTACATCTGGTCTCTCCAGTCAGACAAGGCCTGTATCTTTTTTTCTTTTCCCAGAAAGTCTAGCATGTAGTAAGATTAAGCAAATACTCATTAAATTTCAGAATAAACCTATTGCTGTAGCAGCTTCTTAATCTAATGGTGTTGAGTCATAAGCCCTTAGTTCACTCAACAAATTCATTTATTCAGCAAATATTTATTGAACAGCTACTACATCTCAGGCACTGCTTGAAGGTGTTAAATATAGAGCAGTAGACAAAATAGGCAACCTTCCTGCTCTCATGAAGCTCACAATGTAGAGAGGGGAGACAAAAATAAGCAGGTCTGGCATACTGTATTACTTAGTGGTATCCGCTGTGAGGAAAATAACAGGGCCAGCAAAGCAGGGAGTGCCGGAGTAGATGCTGTGGGAGCTGCTGTTTTTCACGCTGTTGAGGGAAAGCCTCTCTGGCTAAAGGAGCAGGTCCTGTGGATTTCTGGTAGAAGAGCATTCCAGAAAGCAAACATAGTAAGTACAAAGGCCCTGAAATAGAGGTAGGTTTGCTCTTTTTGAGGAAGCAGTGTGGCTGCAGGCCTGAGAGGCTAGGAGGAGGTGAAGTCAAATCATGTAACCCTTGGAGAACATTTAAGCGTCTGGGTTTTACGTCACGTGAGATTGGGCCATTAGAGTTTGATATAGGGGCTGACTTCAGTCAACGTGTGGAGTTAGAGGCTGTGTCATGGACAGAAGCAGGAAGACCAGTTGGGAGTCTGTTGGAATTATCCAGGTGAAACAGGTGCTAACTGAAACCAGGGTGGGAGCAGTGGAGGTGGAGAGAAATTGGTTTGATCCAGGATACATTTTGAGGGTAGATCTAATAGCATCTGATGATGGTTTGGATGTGGGTATGGGAGAAAAAGAAGGGTCAAAAAGAAGTCCTAAGATTTTTGGCCAAGGTTTTGGTAATAGAGATGCCATTAACTGAAAGGAATGAAAGCTGGAGGTTATTTGTTTTTTTCCGTTTGGGGGTGGTGTGGGTTTAATGTATAATCAATCAGTTTGGCACATAAAGTTTGAGATGCTTATTTGATATCCAAGTGGAAATGACAGGTATGTGATTAGACATATTAATTAAAAGGGAGATCCAGGTAGAACACAGAGCCAGAAGAATCAATATGATCACCCAAAACATGAGTCTAGGAGAACAAGTCCTCTGACTGAACCCTGGGGCACTGCAGGATTTGGAGGTTGGGGAGATGAGGAATCAGCGAAGAAGACAACAGGACATATCAGGTGCCGTCAGAGGAAGATCCGGAGTGCCCTGCCCTGGGGGTGCAAGTGTACCCAGGAGAGAACATCACCTGTGTTAGATGCTGTTTGATAATCACCTAAGATGAGAATTGATCTCATTAGTTATTTAGGGTTCACTATACCAATCAAGTAATTGCCTAGGCAAAATTAATGAGCTGTTCAAGAAAAGCCCTCTAAACACTTTTCAATTATAAGAGATTATATATCGGTTAAGCTTTAAATTTGCAAATTAGAAAACTCAAAGTGTTAGTTCTGAGTTTTCAAGTTATAACTATATTATGGGTGTTGGGGTAGCATATTAGGAAGGGATTTTAAAGACACTTATCTTTTAGTGCATCACTAACTTGTCATTATTGTGGATCCTATTGGTTTTCCACAATAATAACAAGTTCGTGGTGCACTAAAGGTAAGACTCTGATTATGAAAATTAGATAATTCCTCATATCCAAGCCAAAGAAAAGAACGGACTTTTAATTGGATATCTGTGTCTCCTGGTGCAGACATGTGTGTGCTCTCTCTGTCTCTCTCAGACTGAATGTTGAATATTATATATTTATTAGTGTAAGCTAATTTGCTTAATGTAAATTTAAAGAGCTTTTGAATTTATCTCACTCTGATTGAAGTCAGAGAAGCCCTGCTTACTGAGATACCTTGAAATAAAAGGGAAATGAATATTGCAAGTGGATGATTTGTTTATACTGATCATTAGCAGGCTCACTATGATTATGTTACACATCTGTCAATTTTTTAATATTAGATATGGCTGTTTAGTCATCTTAATTTTGTTCTGTAAAATGATTTTCCTGATATATCAATAGATTAGAAGTTTGAAAATTGAATTTAATATCTAACTGATGCTTTGTTCCAGAATAATGAAAGTATTTTGCATTTGACATACACCGTACCCCTTAATAGCAAATCTCACTGAGTTTGCTGCCATTGTGCATCAGTATAGAATGCTGTGATGGCTTAAGGAAATCCTACATAGTAGAGCAGGAAATAGTGTAAGATGTGATTAAAAGGACACACTTATCCTGAACTGTTAATGTGATGTGAGGTTTTTTTTACAAAGATTTTCTCTTTTATTCAAATGTTGCTAAGGATTTGAAGCGTTCATTACCAGCTGGACTTGGTCTCTCAGAAACCCAAATTACATCTCATGGCTTTGACAGTACCAAAGAGGGGGTTATTGAAGCAGGCGCATTTCAAGGTAAGAGCCCATATGTTTTAAAGATGGCTGGGGTGGAGGATGGGAGTTTATTAAATGCTACCTTTATTAATGAAGCATAAGAACTGAGCCCTTTAATTCAGAGATAAAACACCAATTATAAACAGAATCCTTTTCTCTTTAATTTAAATGATTTAAGAATTGTTTTAGTAGCCTTCTTCATATAAATAGATCAGTGTGCATAATTTCACTGATTATTATATAGAGAGTGGTTTTAAAATACTGAAGTAAAAACTCAAGAATTAAGTAAAAATGCAAATTTAAATTATTTTAGCTGGTAACCACAAAATTTATAGCTGTAACTCAGTATTGATTTGTATAAATACATATTTACTATTTCAAAGCAATTAGGAAAATAAAACTTATTTTTCTGACTATACATGCTATACAGGAGGTCTCTAAGACCACCATCATGTTTAGTAATCTGCTAAGAGAACTCACAGGACACAGTATATATAGCAGAGGTGTCAAACTTATTTTTACTGGGGGCCACATCAGCTTCACGGTTGCCTTCAAAGGGCCGAATGTAGTTTTAGGACTGTATAAATGTAGCTACTCCTTAACTAGAGGCAAGGAGCTGCGCACTGCTGCCGGGTAGAAACAAGGTGTGGGCCGGATAAAACAAGGTGGAGGGCTGGATTTGGCCCGAGGGCCTTGTGTTTGCCACCTGTGATACATAGTCACACTCACTGCTGTGATGATTTCAGCAAAGTATACCACGCACAATTAGCAAAGGTAAAGGATGCCTGGGGTGCAGTCTGCGGGAAACTAGGCATAAGCTTGAGAGGGTCTTCTCCCAGTTTAGACACGCAGGACCTGCTTACTTCCCCTGGCAGAATTGTGACGTGTGTGTGAAATGTGGCTGACCAGGGATCTCATTAGAGACCCAGTGCCCAGGGTTTTTACTGGAGATTGCTCACAGGGGCATCCTCTGCCCAGCATGTACCAAGATGCCAGAGAGAAAGCAGGTGTTTAGCGGAGAGCACACTCTTACAGAACAGATTAGGCACAGGGAGCCTGTCTTCTCATTCTGGGAAAGGAGGGAATCCCACCAAAATTTAAGTTTCCAGACTCCACCCAAGGGCCAGTCTGATAAGCTGATCTTTTTAAGAACAAGCAGTGGGACCTGCTACGTCGTCAACTCTTCTGCACACATCCCCTGTATGTGTCTATTTTAATATAAAGGATAAAGTTGCCCCCTTTTTAATGCTCTTGCCTATAACAACCTTTTAAAAGTGTTTTTTTGTTTTCACATGAGCGAAAGAAAATAAAACCATGTAAACATTTGGATGTAAAAAATGGATTTTCTTGACAGAGCTATAGTTAAATTAGTAGCTATAGATTGTAGAATAATGAAGTATATTAATTTTAATACTACATTATAATTTCACAAATGCAAAAGGATTATCTCCATCCCTTGGCAATCTGTAGTCCTCTTGCAGATAATAGTATTTTGTATTTGAGTGAACAAAGTTGTGAGTGCTTAAAGACATAAGGCTTACTTTGTATAATGTAACACCGCCATTTTCGGACCAATCACCAATTCCCAAATTTAAATAGTATAGAATAAAAAATACTTTTAGTATTAAGACATTTTAAATATTTTCAGTGAAATTATTTAGCCGACATTTAGTTTAATCTTCTTTCCCTTAAGTGGAATTATATGATACAATAATTGAAATCAGCTGCCCAATATAAACTGCTATGCATGAGCCTTAGAATGCCAATTATATTCACTTACTTGTAGATACATCTGTTTCCTTCAAATTGGAATACAAATATGCTTCATGATCATGGCAGTAATTTATGTGTCTTTGAATTGACTTTATAAAACATTTTTTAACACAAACTGCATTTTTAATCAGTCTATTAAAAAGATCATCATTTTGCCATGCTCAGATTAGCTAAGCATTTATTGGAAAGTTGGTTTAAGTGCCTTTGTTTTAAGGCATCCAGGGGTAAATGGGATGGCCATGAGACAAAGCGGCACGGTTAAAATTCAGGCAGCAGGTCTGGGGAAAATGTTAAAGGAGTTGGGGCTGTGTTAGCGTTCTGGAGAAATGACTGCTAACTTCATAACGACTCTTACTTGAACAGCTACTGCAAGAAGACTTTTAGCCATTTACTTTTTCATCTCTAGAGCAAATTTAGAAGAAATTATACTTAAATTCAGCCTAACAGAAACAAATATTGAAATCTGCCTAACACATGTGTTGCGGAATCATTGATTGTAGAAACCATGATTAAATCGAAGCTCATAAGAGTGAAGTAAGAGTGCTTGGTACCCAAGTTTTGTTTTAATGGTTTTTTTAAAAAATATTTATTTTTTAGAGAGGGGGGAAGGGAGGGAGAAATAAAGGGAGAGAAACTACGATGTGCAAGAGAAACATCGATCGGTTGCCTCTCACACTCCCCCAACTGGGAACCTGGCCCACAACCCAGGCATGTGCCCTGACTGGGAATCAAACTGGTGACCTTTCCATTTGTGGTACGATGCCCAACCCACTGAGCTATACCAGTCAGGGCTGTTTTAATGGGATTTTGATCATTGTATACATACATTCATATTCCTAGATTTCTCTTGTTGGGATGAAACAGGTAATACCCCAAATTTAGTCAATTAGCAATATCTTAGACTTTTAAGAATTATTTTTATTGGATATTAGTGAATGATTTTAGTCACGAATTTAGTCTAAATTATTGATTTAAAGGGTTGAAGATACACAGATGTGATAATTACCCTTGAAAGTAAAGCAAAAAAAAAAACAAACAAACTGGAAGGACTAGTTACCTCAACACTTTATCTTTTTCTATTTTAGTTTGGAAGATTCTTTATCATTTGGTACATATATTAAACAGATCTCATGTTATCTCATGGGATTATTTCTTATACAAGATTAATAAACAGTAATAACTAGAACAACAGCTCTGTTCCTGGGATCATCAAGAAATGGAACTACAGTAGTCGTTGGTATTTAACACTGAAATAATAGAAATCCTTGTGCCTTGGATAGTAGTGACACCATCTTTGTTTAAAATGGTAACCTGGACAACCTCTTCAAATGTGTTCCTTCTCAACAAGTAACTTGTGGATTGGCGTTTTCTGTATCGAATTTAATAATGAGGATATTATGATGTGGATTCAGAACATCTGAGGTTCTGATAAGAAGCTGTTTTAACCTCTCTGGGGCTTGTTTCTCTTGCAGTTGAATGTCTGACTAGGTGATTTCCCTCATCCCTTCCAGTTTTAAATTTTATGGTTCAACAGACTTAAAGAGATAGGTGTCCCTCACTTTGAAAAGTGACACCAATGTGTTTAGGTCTATTGCATGTTTGGATTTTAAATGTTAGATCCACTCCAAATTAAGGTTTTCATATTTTTAAGTGTCAGGGCCTTATTACGCTCCTTAGAATTAAGAGACAGAGGATTTTGCATTTCTAATGGGCTCCCAGGTGATATAATTGATAGGTCCCTTACATCCATACTGTGAATGGCAATGACCCACACTATGTTACATTTGATTTATGATTTGAAAGTTGTGGCTACTATGTCTTTTGAAGGCTTTGATTCATTCACATTTCTGTAAATCATAATTATAAATTTTGTATAGTATGACATGCCATTTGGATTTCTACTTGAAGAGCTTTTTTTCATATGTAAGAGTAGCAAGTTATAAAATATTTACTTAATCTTTAAATAATTCAACTATGGCGCTTTAATCACATTCTAGTAATTGATTTTAACGTAGCAGAGCCTCCGTAAGGTCCTGTTTAGACATGTGTTTGCCAAGTTTCTTCTTATAGTTATGTGTTCTATTTGGTCTTAAGAATGTGCTGAAAAATTTATACAATAATTCAACCATATTAATTCCAGTTTTAATCCTAGTTTTTGAATATGTTAAAGGCAATGTCAGTAATCCTATATTCAAAATGTACAATATGTGGAGGAGGGAAAGGATTTTCACAGTTAAATGTCTGCCCTTTTCAGGTTCCTCAGCACCGCCCTTGCCATCTGTTATGTCTCCGAGCAGGGTTGCAGCTAGTCAGCTGGCTCAGCAAGGAGGAGATGTAATTGTTCCCGCAGGTATTCACTGCACTGATTGGATAAAGGCCTTCTTGCTACTGCTGAAGCTAAACTAATTCACTCAATTTCATAATCACTTGCTTTATATTCTTAGGTGTGTGTTATTCTGACTTTTTTAGTGGCTGCTGCTGCTTTTTTTTTCTTTTTTTGTAATAATAGGGGAAATGATCTTTCTAGCCATACTTATCTTTCTGGCTTTTAAAAGTTATTAACTGCATCTCAGACTTGAAATTTAATTCACTTTAAGATTTAAAAACATACGTTTTTATTCATTTTAAACCATCCTTTCTCTGTTCTGGGAAATGTAGATTCACTTATTTGATCCTAAACTCGCAGCTTTGCAGCTCTGCTCTCTGTTTTCAGTTGGATAAGGAAGGAGCCTCCAACAATTGGGCTGTTCATTGTTTGGAATGGGTCATGTGGAAAAGGTTGTGTCTTCCTATTTTCAGCCTCAGCTTACAAATAGCAGACTATAACAAAATACTGTGAAATTTACCAGTTCTGTCCAATGAAAGTAACCTGGGAGAAATTCCATTTCTTTGCATTGAATTTACTCTGCACTTTAATATTGCTGGACTGTAAAAGTTGGGAAAAAAATGAACTCTGAATTTCACTATCCTTTTAAAATTATTATAAAGTTTCTATCCCAAGTCATTAATATCACAGATGTTTATTAAATATTTTCTTCTGTGAGAAACTTTTACTGTTAGGAACTGTGTAATTGTAGAGCTGCTTTTACATCAGGGCATCGTACCACCTTTATTAATTAGGGCTTTTTTTGAGGGGAATCTCTTAAGAGAGGAGGTACAATGTAGGTCTTGTTTTAACCCAGCCTTTCATACTGGTGGTAAGATATTTTTAATGACTGTTTGAAATTTGAATTGTATTTTTAAATCCTCCAAAATTATGGGAACAATCTGTTGTTGTTAGGTAAAAGTACAGTGCATCGGACAGTGAACAGAGATCACTGTAAAGGGGCGTGGGGCCTTTCAGATTGGCCTAACACAGTTTTTTAGGGTCAAAGCTTACAGGATTAATTGTGGAAATTTTTATTTTTCTTGAAGTTAATAGCACTTGTTTAGAAAACAAGGCTGGTTGCAGCATTTTTTTAAGAAGACAAAGCACATGGCATTTCTGTTTAATAGAAATATTTTTTAAATGTTTGGAAATTTTTTTCAGTGATTCCAGGTAGTTCTTTTCCTTCACTTTGTGGGAACCTTTTCATTTTTTAAATTGTGAATAGTTTAATTTGAACAGCCTCAGTGTGTTGTTTTCTTTCCCTACGTGCCTTTATCTGGTTTGCGTTGTTATCTTTTGTGTTTATGATCATGCAGGTGGCCAGAGAACACAAACAAAAAGTGGTCCCGTTGTTCTAGCCGATGAAATTAAAAATCCTGCCATGGAAAAGTTAGAACTTGTTAGAAAATGGAGTCTAAACACCTACAAGGTTTGTAATTATTTAATGTTTCCACTCTAACTGGCTCAAAGAATTTCTATTTGTATATTATTCAAATATTATTTTGCAATTATATGGACACATAAGAGCACAATGCCATCTAAACATAAACATTTAATTAGTAAATGAAGCATTTTGTTTTATTATTGATTCTTACATAAATATAATTTAAAAAGCCAGTAGGAAGAGGGTTTTTAAAAAGCTACTAAAGTGCTTATTAATTGATATATAATACATAATTGAAGAAGAACTGTATTGCCTCAGAATATATTTAGCTGCAGAACTGCTATAGATATGTTTGTCCCTACCTCCCTCTCTTTAATACTTTATATCCGTGAGTTTCAGCTTTTTTCTTCTCATGACACACACAAACTAATTATTAAAATCCCGCAGCATAACAAAAATATGTATTTTTTGCCTATCTGACAAAAAAATAGGTGTAATTTTGATTCATTCACACCAGACGGCAATTGTGTTGGCTGTTGTCGTTTTTTTATTTGACAATCTAAGGGAAAAGAGGTAGTACCATGACTAAATGTCAGATGTTGGATCTTTCAAAAGTTCTTGTAGCACCGGCTGAAAATCACTGCTTTGTAGCAACCAAATGTCGAGAGGGGTGTTTTAGTTTTTCACATACCTCTGATCAGATTGTAATAACTAAGCATTCACTATACAGATTGCACCACATTGCAAATGAGTTGGATTTCAAAAGTTTATTAACATCATTAGTTGAGTTGCCTCACAGTACATAATTGGTGGTTATTTTTCTTAGGCTGTCCATTAAGCAAATAAGCAAATTATTTAATCTGTACTATATTTGATATATTACAAAGAGCTCAGGCCCCAAATTCATTTATTATCTTTGAATCTTAAAAGGGACAAGACAGTAGAATTTATAGAATTGTTAAGTGGATGAAAACCCTAGAGGCTCAGGTTACAGCATTAGCCATAGTGCTTTCCATCTTCATGAAATAGTTGTGGGTCGTTGTAAGTCAGGAATTGTCTGTACTTTTGTCCAGAGCATGTCTCTCTTATGTATGTTTTCAAGAGTAATACAGAAGTGAGTTTATTCTTTTAGTTAAAATATCCAGAATCCTCTACAAAAGTACAGGTTTTCTTAAGAAGATAAAAGTGCCCTGAAACATTCTACATGAATCTTTCCAAAAATTACTTAGCCCATGTCAATGTAGAACTGAGAAGAGCCCACAGTAGACCATAGGCAAACACAGTGCTCATCTCCTTCCACAACGACATCAGAATTACAGCTAAACTGCAGAACAGCCACTGTTCAGAACCTCCTGACACTTGCTGAGTGCAAGTCCTGAAACCCGAGAATTAAAGAAGCCACAGCAAGGCTGGTAAGAGGGGCAGGAATACAGAACGGGCTGGTCCCACACCCATGTGCGGCGGAGAAAAATTGAGAGGGATATCTCAGCTATACCAGTCTCCTCTGAGGAGCGAGGAGTCCCAGCCCCACACCAGGTCCCCCGTCCCAGGATTCCAGTGTCAGGAAGAGAAGTGCCCATAACTTCTGGCTGCATAAACCAGTGCAGATCGAGGCTGAGGGAGATGGAAGCTACTGGAGTCCAGGCAGTTCCTCTTAAAGGGCCCACACATTGAACTACTCACTCCCTCTGAGCTCCAGCTCTGGGATAGCACTTGAAAGGCACCAGAGACACTTGAGAAGGAACAGAATTGTCCAGCATCGGGGCGAGAGCTGGGAGTGGGAGAGTGGATAACTTTCTCCCAGATAGAAGTACCTGCAAGGGTGGGAGGTGGAATTGGCTGGGTTGCGGGGGAGTGGTAGGGAGAAAATGCAGACAACTGTAAATGAACAACAATAAAGTAATAAAAAAAAAAGAAGTACTTGCAGAGGCCATTGTTCCTTTGATGAACCCTCCCCAATAGAGCCAGCAGGCAGGCACCATGTCTGAGATTCCATCAACCGGGCTTATACTGTTTGCCCTGCCCTACCCAACTTTTAGGCCCACCCAAGCTGTTTCCAGTGGCTTTTCCATACTAATGGCCTGTCTTGGCTCATGCTTCAGATTTTCCTAAAATCTCTCAAATAAGCATCATCTGGCCTCAGCATGCCCCATGCCTCTCGCTAAGTGGCCCCAGGCCTGCACTAGGAACAGCCAGCCTTGGTTCACAGCTTGGCCTCACCTGGGCACCTCCAACCCCAGCACAAGTGGCAGTCATCTGCACATCACCTTGTAGGTCATGCTGGGTGGCCCCAGGCAGAACCCAAGTGGCAGCGGACCTTGGCCTGCACTTCGCATGAGGTCCCAGAGCCAGTGAATCCAGCAGACACCTTCAGACCACAGTGAAGCATCGTCACCCAACACACTCACGGGGGACTCAGCAGGCCCCAGAGCCTTGCTCTGGGAGGTGGGCCCCTGCATAACTGATCCTTCACAGTGGCCAGAGGTGGTTGCAGCTGATCAGCCTAGAGGTAAATCCCTTCCACTGACATGCCAACAGCAATTAAGGTTCAACTACAAGAGGGTATATACAGTCCACATGGGGAGGTGCAGCTCGAGTGCCCAGCTCAGGTGATCAGGAAGGCTGTGCCACTGGACCCTACAGAATATCTACACATTAGGCCGCTCTACCAAGCCCAGGAGAGATACAGGCTCAACCTAATACACAGAAACAAACACAGGGTGGCTGTCAAAATGAGGATACAAACATGTCCCAAATGAAGGAGCAGAACAAAACCAGAAAAAGAGCTAAACAAAATGGAGGTAAGCAATCTGCTAGATGCAGAGTTCAGAACACTGGCTATAAGGATGCTAAATGAACTTAGTAAGAACTTCAGCAGCATAAAAAAGGACCAGTCAGAAATGAAGGATGCACTAACTGAAATGAAGAATAATTTATAGGAAATCAGTGGTACAGTAGATGAAACCAAGAATGAAATAAGCAATTTGTAATGTAATAGAGCAAAAAACACCCAATCAGAACAGCAAAAAGAATTTAAAAAATGAGGATAATGTAAGGAGCCTCTGAACCAACTTCAACCCTACCAACATTTACGTCATGGGTGTGCTGGAAGAAGAGAGAGCCAGAAACTGACAACCTATTTGAAAAAATGACAGAAAACTTCCCTAACCTGGTGAAGGAAGTAGACATTCGAGTTCAGGAAGCACAGAGAGTCCCAAGCAAGATGAACCTAAAGAAACCTATACATCATAATTAAAATATCAAAGGTTAAAGACAGAATCTTAAAAGCAGCAAGAGAAAAGCAGTTAGCTCCTGTGACTGTCGGCTGATTTTTCAACAGAAACTTTGCAGGTCAGAATGGAGTGGCAAGAAATATTCAAAGTGATAAAAAGCAAGGACCTACAAGCAAAATTACTCTACCCAGCAAAGCTATCATTCAGAATTAAAGGAGAGACAAGAAAAAAAATGAGTCCATCACCACCAAAACCAGTATTACAGGAAATGTTAAAGGGTCATTTTTAAGAAAAAGAAAAAGATCAAAAGTGTGAATAATGAAATGGCAATAAATATATATCTATCAACAGTTGAACCTAAAAAACAAAATGAATAAGTGGAATGGAAACAGACTCCTAGATACAGAGAACATTTTGATAGTTGCCAAATGGGGGGGTGCTTGGTGGGCTGGGGAAGGTGAGGGATTAAGAAGTACGAATTGGCTGTTACAGAGTAACATTGAAAATACAGTCAGTAATATTCTAATAACTAGGTATGGCGTTAGATGGGTGTGAGATTTATCGGATGATCACTTTTTAAGTTATGTAATGTCTAATTACTGGGGTGTACACTTAATATAATTATGTCAACTGTAATTGAAAAATAAAAATGATTTTAAAAGGGAAAAATGAGAAGTGCCAATAGTACTTGCCAAAAATTGATGCTTACTTACACTGTTCTCATTTGGGACTTTCTGTTTAATCATTGCTGCTTTTGCTCTCAAGGAGGTGGATTCTCCCTTGCATGTATTGTTTTTCCCTTTGTATTTCCTCATATCACAACAGTTAACTCAGGTACTTAGACTTCTTCTTCATCTTAACACTGATTTGATATATCTAGCTAGTCATGAAATGAGTTCTGCCTCCTTAATAATATTTTACTTAATTCCTTTTTCTGCATTCTAGCCTTCATAGTCATAGTTCATGTCTTTGTCACTCTCTAACATGACTGTAGTAGATTCTTAACAGATTCTTTTGGACTTCATATTCTGCTCTGCCTGTTCACTCTTCCTGGTTCACTCTTGTTTAAAATCCATCATTTGATCTTCACGGTCTTTACAATGGCATGAATCTGACCCCACCTGCCCTTCCAACTTTCTCTCCTGCTGCTCTTCTCTTCCACCGATGGATCCTCTAATCCATACCGACTGGTCCAGAGACTTCCTCAACAAACTCTGCCTTCTCACACCTCCAGATTTTGTTCATGGAGGTGTCTTTGCCTACTGCTTGAAATCCCCCTTTACTTGTTTATTTTTCATACTAGACTTAGCTTCATTTACTTATTTATTAAATTTATTAGCCATCCCTTTGTGCATTTATTTATGAAATTTGCCTCTTAACTAGAAACTTTCTATGTCCACACACTTTGAACCTGATAAATACAGGCCTTATTTCTGAACCAAATTCTAGTAATTACAAAATTTAAGATTTTGTTCATTTGGTTCTTCTTCTCTTGTGTAATTTAGTTTGTCCTTGTTCCTTCTTTATTTTTTTTAAGATTTTATTTATTGGTTTTCAGAGAGAGAAGAAGGGAGGGAGAAAGGAAGAGAAACACCAGTGTGTGGTTGCCTCTCACCCACGCCCTATTGGGGACCTGGCCTGCAACCCAGGCATGTGCCCTGACTGGGAATCGAACCAGTAACCCTTTGGTTCACAGGGCTGCCACTCAATCCACTGAGCCACACCAGCCAGGGCTGTCCTTGTTCCTTATCTTTTTTTTTTCTGTTATATGTGTATTTTCTTTATCTGTTCCTTTTCTTCTCTCTCTTATCTCAATAATGTATAACCTCAGTTGAATCATTATTAAGATTCCATATTTATCTGCCACATTCAGCCTTTCTTAAAATTTGTGTTAATGCAAATGACAGGTCTTTAAAATGCTATACACATGGCATAATAACTATGTGAAGCAGTTATCATTCTCCTTAGAGTGATCACTTTATTTACTGAAATTTTTTTTTCATCAATGCTTAATTAGATATTTCCCTCTAAGTCAAAAAGAAAGTTCAAACTTACGTGATTTTAATGGAATTTGTAGCCTAATGTGTCTGTGCTGGCAGATACTTCTCAACTAAAAGAGCCTCAAAGTATAATGTTCTTTTTGGGTCTACATGACTCTCTTCCTGTGGCTTTTGACCTTTTCTGTCCAAATTGTGAGCTAATGTAGGACATTCGTTGTCATTTGGATAATCCTTAACTATTAATTCTGATATGATTGATTTAGGACTGTGCTGCTTATTCATTTTACTCTTGAGTAACTTGACTGTGGCTATGACTTTGATCCTCTCTTTCTTGGACTTCAGCTCCTTCATGATTTCTGCCTTTAATTTCTTCTGTTTCTAATATCCAGTAAACACTTTAAGGCTTTTCCTCAAAGAGAATATTTAGCACTTCCTTTATTGGTTGTTAATTTGGGCTCCAAAACCAGTCTGATGATTGAAACTAAATACATAGTAGGAACAATTTTAAGTTTAGGCCTTGAACCCATCTCTTTAAATATTATTTTAATCTATCTGATATTACCCGCAAATTGAATTCAAATTTTATTTATTTTCTTATTTACTTTCTGCAGGTATAGTTAATGAATAATGGACTCTGGTTTGTCTCTCTGGCTTGTTTTTGTACTTCCTAGTGTAGAGTAGAGTACTTTAGATGTCCATCTTATTCTTTTCGAGAATAACCTTGGTTTTACTCAGAGCTATTTGACATCTTTTTCAAACATCAAACGCTTTTTAATGTCTTTAAGAATTTGTCATCAATATTCACATCTTTATCAAATTAACCTTTGTTGTCCCTAAGCCAATATCTTCTAAATTTTCATTCCTGTTTTTCTTGTCATATTGCTTTATTCATTTACTGATTGACCTATTTCCCCTATTAAGTTTCTAACATTTCCTTTATGCTCTGTCCCCTGTCCTTCATCCTTAATGACTTTTCAAAAATCTGTCAGATTGGCCCTGGCTGGTGTGGCTCAGTGGTTGAGTGCCAGCCTGGGAATCAAAGGGTTGCTGGTTAGATTCCCAGTCTAGGGCACGTGCCTGGGTTGCGGGCCAGGCCTCCAGTAGGGAGTGCGTGAGAGGCAGCCACACATAATGTTTCTCTCCTTCTCCTTCTCCCTCCCTTCCCCTCTCTAAAAAATAAAATAAATAAAATCTTTTTAAAAAATCTATCAAATTGTTGCCATGAAATTATTATTTTCCTTGTATTTAAATGTTTTTATGCATTTTTCAGCATTACAAAAAAAGCTCTTGGTGCTATTAAATACTCGGTATATAATAACTGTCTTATAAAATTCATGACTGTATGATGGTGATTCATGATATTCTGTACACTATCATGTTATTTTCCTCTCATTTCCCCCAAGTAGATCTACATAGAGCAGTAATTTGCTTCCGCTTCTTCTTGCCCCTTTAACTTTGCTTCCATTGTCCTCTATTATCTTCAGAATTAATTCTTAATTTGTAAGTATGGAAAACCAAATAGGACTGCCAGCTCATTGTAAAGTCATCTGTGTCTGCAGGGACTTTGAAAATGGATAGAGAACTGAGCTGCTGCTTCCTTATTTTAAACTTAATTTATAGTATATACTGATCTCCAATTTTACATGTTAATTTTAGTACATACCAGGAAGCAATTTAAACGAAAATCTGCTCTCAGTGATCTTAGTGATCTGCCCAAGAAACTCGCTCTGGGACCCTGATGAGTGGGAAATGACTAGCAACTTTATGTTTCTTCCTACAACTTTAACAGAGCACCGTGCAGGCCCTCTGTGGGACTGTCAGTTCCAGATGACTTAGTTTTCCTGAAGAGTGTGGACTTATCTGTATTGGAATGCAAGCTCTCTAAGTTCAGTTTCAAAACTAGTTTCAGGTATCCAAATTTGTGAATATGCCTCATAATCACTATTGCCTTACCATTCCCACTGCCTTAACTTCCTGGAAACAAAATATGTCATTAAACCTGTGACCCTACAGCTTATAACTTATTTCTCTGGACAAAAAAATGGCCACTCAGACTGACAGTAGACAATTCTTTTGTCTTGCTTAGTCTATCAAACTCCTTCACTGACCATTTCTGGTAACACTGCTTGGGGAAAATCCTGGGGTGAATGAAAAGGGGGCATGTGTGGTATATCTCCTTTATCTTGTTACCATTTCAGATGTTGTTTTTCTGTTGGCATTTTTCCTCATTAAAGTCACAACATCTGCAGTTAAACTTTTCTCTTGGTGTGATCTTCACCTTCCAGGAGCGTCTGTATGTTTTCCATAGAAATGGTTTCATCTCCCTTCTGTGAGTTTGGCCTCTCACCTTTTCCCTCTTACTCTATATAGACAACTTCTCTACTCTCTTAAAAAA
>VMDR010019414.1:0-18357 GCA_007922815.1 Macrotus californicus
GTCCCCTTCACTGTTGAAACTCTAGCTAGGATTTCAGATGTTTTGACTCCAAAGTAGTAAATTGGTTAAACAGCAAAGTGAAGTTTCTATTAAGTAATCCCAATGCCAATTCTTTGCTTATATGTTCAGATAGATTTAGGCTCCTGTTAGTCCTTTGGAGCAGCAATGGGCTTTTGTGATGTACTTGGACCTGAAAAGCCCTGTGGTTAGACACAAGAGACCCAGATATCCAGCTGCAAATGTGCTTTTGACATTTGACATTTTGTCAGCAAGCAGTAGACAACCTTCTGGTCATAAATAAGAGGTTTTTATCCACTACTGTGTTCCTAAGGAAGTGAATGGCACTTCTGCTCTTTAATTTGATTGTTTTATGTGTCTTACTATAAATTTTTGCCTCGATCTCCATGTATGATATTAGAGAAGGCAGAAAAAGTTACTGCTCATGGTTTGGTCATAGTTGTGCATCTTGAGTTTGTAGGTGCCCTTAGAACTTCTTATTTTCTAAGAAAAATAATGAATCATAGGTGACAATACAAGAGGACCTTTTTGATTAAGCACAATCCATGAGTTTTTTACGATGGTACTATATAGAGCTTACAAAAATATCAGGCATTATTCAATATACTACTCAATTAATAGAAAATGTTAGTTAAATTATAACAATGTTTATTATATTTACTAATCATCATTAAAAAATAGAACAAATACCACATATGCCATTTTAACTCTTATAGTTCATTGATGAACAACTAAAAGTTTATTTAAGTATAAAATTTTGATTTGATGGAAGGAGAGTTGACTTGGGGTGGTAAACCCAATAAATTATACAGAAGATGTATTATAGAATTGTATACCTGAAACTGATATAATTTTATTAACCAATGTTACCCGAATAAATTGAATAAAAAAAACCTTGATTTCATCAGATTTCAATGAGCTTAAAAGATAACTCTCCATCATTTGAAGAAAGAATGTAAAGAACAAAACTTATTCCAGAATGTTTTTAAAAAGAAATTTTCAATTAAAATTTTGTAGTTAAATCAGTGTTGGCCCAGTTCCCTATTTCTTTTAAATCCGTAATACTGTTTAGTTACTTGTGGTTCACAATGTGTCCCACAGCAAAGCTAAAACATGGTGTGGATATCCTTATTCCCTTAAGGTTTTATTATATTTGTGTGAATAAGCTGGAACTCTTTACTTTTTTTAACATTATATCTTTCAACTCTATTCTTTCGCTTGTCCATAAACATGAAAGTTGCACATTTCATGATTATCGGAATGCTTTTCTGTATGAAAAGAACATCCTTCATCATCATGTTTTTGCCAAAGGAAAAACAGACTTCTTACATCTTTATCCAAGCAACAGCTTCTATTGTGAAGATAACTCAAAAGGTAACTTTTTTCCTTGATTAATATTATTAGCAGTAAATGTTGGTAATTTAATCAAACCAATTGGCATTGCAGTACATAAAAGCTTTGACAATTTTACTATTCATTTTAAACCCAGAAAATTTAGTACTCGGAAGAAAATTGGTTGAAAATATACCCAAATGGGAGCTTAGGACTTTAGAGGACTCCCAATCTAGTCCAGAAGGTATTTTTTGACTTACATGCAGCCTGGTGTTTCAGTTATTTGGTGGGAAAAGGCTGAATATAAATGTCTATTGAGTGTTACTTTAAAGAACCTTAATTTATGTAAATAGACTTTTAGAGCAGTTTTTGGGTCACAGCACAATTGAGCAAGAAGTAAAGAGTTCTCGTGTACCCTTTACTTCCTGCCACAAACTCATAGCTGCTCCCACTGTCAACACCTCGAACCGGAGTAGTACATTGTCAGTCAACAAGCATGCTTTGATACAGTGTTTCTGCCCCATACCCGTAGTTTACATTGGGGTTCAGTCTTGGTTGCATACTCTATGGGTATAATGACATGTATCCAGCACTATAGTTTCATACAAAATAGTTTTAGTGCTCTGCAAATCCTTTGTGCTCTGCCTTCTCAGACCTCCTTTCTTCCTAACCCCTGGCTACCCCTGATATTTTTACTGTCTCCATGGTTTTGCCTTTTTCCATTGGCCTATTTTTTAGTTGGGTTGTCCATTTTCTTATTGTTGAGATTTAAGGGTTCTTTTGTATATTTTGGATAACAGTACTTCACCAGATATTTATTTTGCAAATATTTTCTCCAAGTCTATCTGTACCTTGACTTCTTATTTTCTTGCCAGTGTCTTTTGTAGAACAGACATTTTTTAATTTTAATAAAGTCCAGCTTATCAATTATTTCTTTCACATATTCTGTCTTTGGTGTTGTGTTCGAAAAGGTCATCATGATACTCAATATGACCTACATTTTCTCTACTGTTCTAGGGCTTTTATAGTTTGCATTTTATGTTTAGGTCTGTCCTTCATTTTCAGTTAATTTCTGTGAAGGATGTAGGGTCTGTGTCCAGATTAACTTCTGGGGCATGTGGCGGTCCAGTTGTTCCAGCACCATTTGTTGAAAAGGAGATTTTTTTCAACAGTGTATTGCCTTTGCTCTTCGGTCAAAGATTAGCTGACTATATTTATGTGGGTCTATTCATCGATTCTCTATTCTGTTTCATTGATCTATTTTTTTATTTTATTGTTCAAGTACAGTGTCTAACTTTTTTATACTTTTACTAATACCACATTGTCTTTATTAATATAGTCACATAGTAATTCTTTTTAAAAGAGATTTTATTTATTTATTTTTAGGAAGAGGGGAAGGGAGGGAGAAAGAGAGGAAGAGAAACATCACTGTGTGGTTGCGTCTCTTGCACCCCCTACTGAGGACCTGGCCCGCAACCCAGGCATGTACCCTGATTGGGAATATGAACTGGCGACCCTTTGCTTCCCAGTCTGGTGCTCAATTCACTGAGCCACACCAGTCAGAGTTTATACAGTAATTCTTGAAGTTATATAGCGTCAATTTTCTGACTTTGTCCTTCTCTTTCAATGTTCTTTGGCTATTCTGGGTTTTTTACCTCTCAATATAATCTTTAGAATAAATTTATCAATATACACAGAATAGTTTGCTGAGATTTTGATTGGGAGTGCATGGTATCTATAGATCAATTTGGAGAAAACTAACGTCTCGATGATATTGAAGCTTCCTAACCATGAACAGTATATTTAGTTCTCCAATTCCTTTAATCAGAGATTTCTAGTTTTCTCATCTAGATCTGTACATAGTTTATTGGATTCATGCTGAAGTATTTCATTTTTTTGCATGCTAATGCAAATGGTATTATGTTAACTTCAAATTCCACTTGTTCGTGTTGGTATGTAGGAAAGTGATTGACTTTTGTATGTGGACTTTGCATTCTGCAACCTTGCAATGATCACTTCGTTGTTTTCTTTTTGTTTGTTCTTTTGGATTTTGTACATAGATGATGATATCCTATATAAATAATATCAGATTTCTTTCCTCAATCTGTATACCTTTTATTTCCTTTTCTTGTTTTATTGATTAGCTAGGATTTCTAGCTCAATCTTGGAAAAGGAGGGGTAAGAAGCGAAAACTTGGCTTTGCTCTTCACTGTGGGAGTAGAGCTCCTAGTTTCCCATCATTACATATGATGTGAACTCTAGGTTTTTTTTTGTAGTATTTATCAAGTTGAGGGATTTCCCTTTATTTCTAGTTTGCTAAGAGGTTTTTTTTAATCATGAATGAGTGTTAGATTTTTTCATGCGTTTTCTGTATTGACTGATATGATCCTGTGATTTTTCTTCCTTAATATGATGTGATGAATTAAATTGATTTATGAATGTTAAACCAATATATCTAATTTTTATGACTTGACAGGGCTTCTAATAAATAGGCTAAATTAAATAATGCCCGTACTTTCTGCATCACATTTTAAACATTAATAAATGGCTATTTTGTCACCTTTTCAGTAGAAGATCCTAATAATGGAATTTTGCCACCTTGAAAAAATATTGTAGAGGTTAGTTGCAGACATTTGCATGTAACAAATGGCAGGTGTTTCTATAGAACAACAACAACAACAACAATCAAGTAATTTCTACTTACGTTTAGAAAGAAAGTATAGAATTATTGTGGAAGTTTATTAAACTGAATAGCCTTTATAAATTTTTTCTTATTAAAGCATTTCAATGACATACAAGTTATTGCACTTCTCACAGTATTTGTATAATTTAAGAGGTGATAGTTGTTGGAAGTGAGTGTTCTAAATACTACATGCAATTGCTGAGCTGTATCAACATTTGATTGCCATAAGTCGTTTGGCCTACAAGGTAGAATTCACATCACTGGAGAATATTTTAGTCATAGCCTCTACTGTTTTACACAGTGTATTTACAGAGACAAGGTGTTTATATTGGAAAGAGAGTAAGGGATAATCAGATGAAGCTATATTAAATCTGGATAATGGTATATATATATTTTATTTAAATGAAAGCAATATAGTGCAAAAACTGTTAAATAATTTTTACTCTTCAGAAAATCTAGACCAATGTTTCCCAACCCGGGTTGCACATTATAATCACCCAGATAGTTGGCTGAGGGAAAAGGAACAAACATACAAAAGACAATAGAGTGCTTGAGTCCGACTCCCAGTGGCTGACTCAGTTGGTTTGGGGTCAGGCCCACACACTGACAATTTTAAAGAGTACCTTCATATGAATCCATTGTGCAGCCAGATTGAAACCAATGACCTAAACCAAGTGACATATTAAAAGCTGACATGACGAGGTGATGACTAATAAAATCTTGCTCATTTTGTAGCATTCCAGAGGCAGGTGTCCTGGCCTAAACATTCCATGTGCCCCTAACTGCTGCTCTTTTATCTGGCAGCCCTCCCTTTGGCCTCTCCTTATCACTAGCGTGCTAAGGAAAAGAGGTTAAAATGTGGAAATAAGATTGCCTCTGCATTACTTCTCTTAAATTGCTGTTGTAAAACTTGAGTGAGAGAGAGGAGGTAGGAAAGTAGAAATTAAACCATGGGCTGAATAAAATTTTGCATCAATTTCAAGATTTCATTAAAAAATAAAATCTTGCTTCCCTCCATTAGTCTCTAGCTCATTAAGGTTTGAATGCCTAAATAAATCGTGATTATCATCTATGAACAAAAACTGCATAATAGTAATTTAACTCTGAGAACTCAGTATAAAAATGTTAATAAAATAGTGTTTAATGACACAGGTTTACACAGAGCACTTGGGTTACAAGATACAGAGCATTTGGGTTAGGGACAGATT
The DNA here is from genome assembly GCA_007922815.1 of Macrotus californicus. Taxonomy (NCBI): domain Eukaryota; kingdom Metazoa; phylum Chordata; class Mammalia; order Chiroptera; family Phyllostomidae; genus Macrotus; species Macrotus californicus. The sequence continues at coordinate 5,242 of VMDR010019414.1, forward strand.
AGTCAATTTATTTGTTAGAATGTATTTATTTAACTTTTATAAATGTGTGTCTCTGACAGCAGGAACTTCAAGTACAAAATTAGGTAAAGATGTCGACCCTGATGTGTATTCTCCTGCTGCTGAAAAATTAGGGGAAAGCAGCTACTTTGAAAGTCATTTCAAAGAGAAAAGCACAAAAGATGTGGAAAGTAATCAGAAGCTGGATAATTCCTGCATATCATTTGAAAGCAAGGATTCTTTGCCAAGTGTAGATTTAGAAACACCTTGCATTAAGGGGAAATTATCGCGAGACATCGAAGAATCATTGGAATTTAGCAATCTTCCTGAGAGACCAGACTGTGAAGATTCAGAAATTACGGAGTCACCACTGGTAAATTTCTATTATGCTAAAAAATTTTATAGGAAACATCATAAGAAAATTTTATACTCACACAATATATTCTTAAGTGTTACTTATTGAAGTTAAAATGTGCTACCATATATAATCATGAGGTAGTTGAAGTTTGAGTTGTGTGGGGAGGGTTGTTAATGACTTACAGGGCAGATTCTAATGTGGTAAATGCCATTTTACTAAATGGTTTGTATAACAAATAAAACTTTAAGGCCAGTCTCATGCACCAGAGTAAGAGTGCTGTTGCCTTTCTAAATGACGTGCGTTATTATGAATAATTTAGTGTAATAAATCCTTTCTAGTTTTGTCACTGTGTAGTCACTGGTTAAAAGGAAAAAAGGCATATATGTCGATAGAATCAGTTTTTGTGGGTGGATGTAAGTATAGGGTTTAAAGGAACATGGCTAATAAAGAAATAGGGGTGGAGTTTTCGTTTCTTAGGGAAAAAGGTAAACTAGGTCGTAATTGCATTATTGCCAACTTTTAAAACTACATATAAATTTCTGTTCTACATACTGAAAATCTTAACTAAAAGTGTTATTGATAATAAACTCTTGGGTAATTGAGCAAGACCAATGTTAAATTCTTTGGAAATTGGGAAGTTAAACATTTGAACAACCCCTTAAAGTCATGTGAAGTGAATCTCTGCGGTGCCTAAACTGAAGGTGGTACCAGAAATCAGACTGAATATTGAGCTGCTGCGGCTTCTGCTTGGGGATTGGATTTCTGTGCCCGCTTTGTGACAGGCCTTGTTCCTTTTGAAGTGTGAAATTGGAAACGAGACCTATGCAGAACCTTAGATCCCGAATAGTCTGCTAGTCTCTGAAGGACCTCCCGGGAGATATATTCGCAGATGCAAGAAGATGAAAGAAAACTGACTTCTGTGGGAATCTGGGCCAGGTCAATAAGATATCTAATTTGAAAAATTAGAAATCTTGAGTTTTCTTTCAGTTAGCGTAAGTTGAGAGTTTGGGTGCACATTTCCTGCTTGGAATCTCCAAGCCACAAAATTAGCATTAATGTTAACCCATGTCTATCTTTTGATACCCTGAACGTATCTGACAAAACCAAATTCCAATTCCTTCTGGGAAGACATTCCCACAGCTTTGATAGTAATTGATTCCCCCAAACAAACCCTCACTGCAGATGAGCTGTTCCCCCCCCACCCGTCTGTCAGTGAAGAAAACAGTTGATCATAGATTGAACTTCTGCAGTCAGAACAAGGGCTGGGTGACCCCCGCATATGCAGTGTGTTGTGTTGAAGGAGAGGAAACCCGAGCCTGGGAAAGGCCATTCTCTTCTACTGGGTGTAGGTCTGCCTGGCCTTTGTCCTAGAGGGAGACACCATCATCCACAACCTAATAAAAGGCATTTGGCAAAACTCACAGGTACATAAACTGTGCTAACTCCTAGCCTAATAGAAAGTAATATAGTAGCTGAAGTAAATAAAATAGAACTACTTTTATTAACATGGATATATCTCAAAAATATGATGTTGAAATGGAAATATAAAAGGATACATAGAGTTTGATAGCATTTTTGGAAGCATTTATGGTATTTATAGCTCTTTATGGATGCACTCAGATGTGATGATAGTCAAAAATATCATTGGGATAGAGTATGTCAACTTTAGTGAAATACAATTAGATTTATAAAGATTAATATATGTTTTTGGTTTAGAAATCTGAAGCAAATCTTTCTAATTACTAATTTTAAATCATGTGATCAAGTTGAATCATGTGTTGTACATATCTATATATTTAAAGTATTTCGTATTTAAAGTGAAATGTTGAAAAGCTACTCATCATATTTTGATCTCTCATGCTACTATGTAAAAAAATTGGTAAATGATTCCATCATAGAGCACAGTGCTTTATAAATAATACACCTTCTTTTCATCCCTAATGACTACACGCCCTGTTTGTATGCTCCTCCTGCCCTAGTAGAAGCCATGCCCTGAGCCAAAACTACTTTAAAATCTGTTTTGTTCTGGTGGAAAATTCAAGAGTGAGCAATAGGAGCAATTTTTAGCAATGACATTAATTGACTTCCAAATCGAGTGTAAGACAGTTCATTTTGCACGTTGGTTTTCAGAAATTGAGTTCTTCATAAAGGTGGCACCCTCCTATGCAATTAAATACTAACGAGCAGCTGTGAGGGAAGGTCAGGGGCCAGGAAGAACACTGTCTAGTCAGGGGCTCTTGGTTCTGGTTCTGAAACAACCAATATTTACTTCATGAGTTTGGGAAGAACAAACCAATCCTCTCTCATGGTTCTTACTTGTCAACCAAGGCTTGTGAACCCCCCCCCCTAGATTTGCAATCGCTTAATCCAAATATGAGCTCCACTGGGGCTGAAGGGGTTCTGTGAATTGGTTCTTCAGTGTCTGGGAGAACCAGTGAAAATGGGTTAGAGTGGACTTGGACTTGTCTTTGAGGGAGATAATTTTACTGATCACTAACTTGGTTTTGTATCATTTTCCAATTTATATGATTTATGCATTTTAATGGAGTGATAATAGTTTCCTTTGCATTGGTTATCACCTTGAACAGACTGCGCTGAGGCATTCGCTAGGTCTGTTATGGAACTTTTAAGCGTGATAACCACTCTGGTGCCTTTTAAGCCCATCTGGAGCTCTGACTTGTGAATCACGAATCTTTATCTACTAAACTCCTATAGCTTTTTAATCTCATTATAGTCTTCCCTAGGATGAAAACATGTCACAAATGAATTCACAGGGTGATGGAATAAGCCTACACATCAAATGAAATAGACCTAAAACTTAGGTCAGCTAGTTTCTAGCTATAAAAACTTCTCCAATTTCTTAGCTCGCTCTTGTCTCAGTGTCCTGCTGGCTTCATGATAAATATTTTGTTAATTTGGACTCTGTCTATGACCATGATCAGATCAGATTTATTCCCTTTGCTATTTTACTTTCATCTTTGAAATTATTTTATGTACAGAAAGAAATACGAGTTTGAAAACACAGCATATGAGAGGGATTCGGTTTTCCAGATAACATATGTGCACCGACATTGAGGAAAGAAAACAAAGGAAGGAAAGGAGAAAGGAAACTTTGTTTCATGAACTCTGACACTCCTTGGATGGATGGCAGCTTTCATGTTATTATGTAATTGTGGTTTATACATTTCTCAAAACCTACCTTATATAAATGTTACTATTTATGTCTCCACTACTAGAACTTAAACTTGATGAGGGCAGAATCCATGCTAAGAACATAGTATGTGCTCAATAAGTGAATGTGCTGTTTTGTGTTGATGAGGTAAAATAAACCTAATTTTGTTGAATATTTTGTTTCCTAGTTGTTACAAGAAATAGCCTGCAGAAGTAAGCCTATAACTGGACAATATCAAGGACTTGAAAGATTCTTTGTTTTTGATAAAAATGAAAGACTACATTCACTTCCTTCTCATGACTTAGAACGTGGCTGTTCCAGTATTAAGACTACAATTGCAGGTAAATTCAGACATCAGATGGCCTGTGGACCAACCTCACAACTTTCTGTCATGGTTTTTTCAAACAGTCCATCCTCAGTTTAGGAAATACTGGGCGATTCTGTTCAACAAATGAAATCTTCTCATTCTTCTCTAGCTGAAAGTATGAGCGCTCTGTGGGCTGCCACGTATTTGTATTGGAGGCTGCTACCAGAGTGGGACATCATAGCATGGCTATCGTGACACCGGGCAGGGATTACTTTTAGCATTTGGAAATGTGGCCTGTTCTAAACTGTAAAATAAAAATTCTTTGACTCAATTTATTAACTGTTAAGCATTGTATGATGATTCTTAAATGCCATCCTAATAGAAAATCCCCAAAATCTCAGGATCTGTGAGATTTCTGAGACATGTCTGTAATTTCCTTTTGAAACGAGATTTTGGTGTCACCTGTATTCTTAGGTTTCTTATGTGTTTAAATGTGTTTACTCACATACAAACTATTATATTTATGTTATGCTGTTAACTACTTCTTAAATTATTTGTTTCTATTCAAACATGTGTGTAGTACCTTTGCAGTTTAGTTTATTTTTCTTGTTTTAAGCTATGTGAATCTAATGGTTTTTATTGTATTTTTATTGTCTTTGTAATATATACTAAGCTGTTATAAACATTCCTTATTTAGCTAAATAATATTCAGTAAGACAATACAATTTTATTAATAAACTCAATAATAAATCAAGCAACAACATAGATCTTTTCCATTTTAAAATTTATGTGATTGTCCCATTTTTCTGTTTAAGGAGACAGAGACTGGATCCCAGAGCACAGCGTAAGTGCGCGTGCCGACAGCGCAGTTGCCCTGGGCGTGGTGCAGAGTGCCCGGAGCTCACGGGCAAGCGGAGCCCAGCAGAGGACGGGTAAGTAGGACTGAAGGCCACAGTGACATATTGGCGACTCACTTTATTAGTTTGTTTTCCACAGTTGACTAGCCACCTGAAAATTAATTTTTGCATTTTATAATTTAAACTTAGTTTAACTAACCTCTACTTTTCTTCCCAAACAACAACAACGAAAACAAAAGAAAAGACAAAAAAAAACCAAAAAAGCAAAAGGAAAAAACAACCCTAGAGTAGCCATTATTCCTGTCAAAAAAACCTGAGTTACAGTCTTAGGTATTTTCTGTAGTAATGAATTAGAGCACAATATTTTTAAAATGTAGCTCAGGATATGGTCTATGTTTGAATAATGCTTATCTGCTCAGTTCCATTACACTTAGAGAAAAACAGTGTGTTTATACTATGCTTTGCATCCCCTCCACTTGGTTTATATGCTGATCAGATAATGATTTAAGCTAGTAGGCATGGGTGAGACACCTCCATTCTAAACCTAAGGCTGAGTGTGTTAACACTGGGGTCTTCATTTTGTTCATTTACTCCATTCTCTCACCAAAATAATTGCAATTTTTTTTCCTGTAGGATAACTCTTTGACATGTTGAATGTTCGTTGTAATATTTTCCTAGTGAGTTTACAGATCGTTATTGTTATCCAATAATACCTACTAAAGTAGTTTCTTTTATGCTGAATTTCACATGAGTTTGCAGTAGATGACTGATGAATTAAGGAAATTCAACCCAGATGTGTTGAGTATGTTAGTGCTGTGCTGGGCTGGGGGTGAGAGCAGGGTGCCTAAGTAATATTCCAAGATGGGTTTAGGAGGAACACGTGAAAAGGGAGCTATTTGCTTTTGTTTGAAGGCCAACTTCATGCCACAAATTTAATTACATATGACTTGTGCAGATATGTAAGATTTATATGTCTCTCTTGCCCTAAATCCTGTGATTAAGGCTCTTTGGCTAGAAGAGATATTTTTCATATGCATTTATGTTGTGAAACTGTCAGAGATGAGATTTTTTAAATGGAAAAACTATCTATTTAAGATAAATGGGTTTTTTGGGGCTCTACTGTAAGATACCAACAGTCATATCAGAGTCTAGATCAGCTTCAGAAATTCTGGTTGCTTCCTTCTGAGGCAGTCAAAAGAATTGTTTTAAGTCACTGTATATGATGAAAACAAATTCACATGCATGCTGTGAGAAATTTGTTACTAGGACAAATCTTTATACAAAAGTAGCCCAATGCATTTAATTATCCATTTGGAATGGTCAGTTGAAATCAATAACTTAATATAAAAACCATTTGTGAGAGCACCTACTTTAGGCCAGGCACTGCCAGGCACTGGTGATAGAAATAAACCCTCTGAAGTAAAGTGCTTCTGGTCAAGAGGTAGAGGTAAACACAGCTCGCCTCCTTGCACAACCACAGCAAAAAAATTTTAACTAGACTACAAGATAAATATCACCCAGAACCGTCAGAAAATCGAGCTGTATGGAAGTGCAATAACCAAGAAATTAAAGTCATCACATTCATCCAGACCATTAGGAGCAGCAGAGAAGTGGAGATGTGTGGAGAGGTGCAGAGGCACAGAGGTGTGGAGGTGCATGCGGAAAGGGGGGTCACACATCCATGTGTGGTGGATAAAAATTGGGAGGGATACCTTGGGAGCAAAGGATCCCAGCCCTACAGTAGACCACCCAGCCCAGTGTTCTAGTGCCAGGCAGATAAGTCCCCATAACTTCTGGCTATAAAAACCAGTGGGTATTGAGGTGATGGAAGAAACTGAGGGATTCTCAGGAGTCTCCTCTTAAAGGGCCCCCAACAGACCTAGGACCTATGCAGACTCACTTCCTCTGGGTTCCAGCACTGGGCAGCAGCTGGAAGGGCACCTGTGGCATACATGGAGAAACTGAAGTATCTAGTATCAGGGCAGGGGCTGGAGGACAGCTTCCTCCAGAGGCCAGGTAGCAGCATTGTCCCCTTTGTGAGTTCTCCCCCATACAGAGCCACAGAGAAGTAATACTATATCTGAGATTCCATCATCCTGGTTCACATGGGTTGCCCCACCCTAGCAATTACCTAAAGTCCCACTCTATTATAGAAAACACATCTATAATGAAGTAGATCTTTGAGCATCCTGATAACTGGTATTTTGAACACTACATCTGATAGTTTGCTTATCTCCATTTTGTTTAGTTCTTTTTCTGGAGTTTTGTTCTGTTCTTTCATTTGGGCCATATTTCTTTGTCTCCTCATTTTGGCAGCCTCCACCCTACACCATTACAGGTATGCTTTCTATAATAGGCCACATTACTAAGACATGGAGTCAAAGCAGCCTTATCTAATACATAGAAACAAACACAAGGAGGCTGACAAATTGAGGAGACAAAGAAATATGGCCCAAATGAAAAAAACAGAACAAAACTCTAGAAAAGAACTAAGCAAAATGGAGATAAGCAACCTATCAGATGTAGTGTTCAAAACACTGATTATCAGGATGCTCAAAGACTCATTGGGTCCTTCAGCAGCATAAAAAAGACCCAGGCAGAAATGAAGTTTACACTAAATGAAATAAATAAAAATGTACAGGGAACCAACCATGGAGTGGATGAAGCCGAAAATGAAATCAATGATTTGGAACATAATGAAGAAAAAAATAACATTCAATCACAACTGCAAGAAGAAAACAGAATCAATAAAACAAGGGTAGGCTAAGGATCCTCTGGGACAACTTCAAATGTTCCAACATTCAAATCATAAGGGTGCCAGAAAGAAAAGAGAAAGAGCAAGAAATTGAAAATTCATTTGAAAAACGAATGAAAGAAAACTTCCTTAATTTGGTGAAGGAAATTGACATACTAGTCCAGGAAGCACAGAGAGTCTTACACAAAATGGATGCAAAGAAGATCACACCAGAACACATCGTAATTAAAATGGCAAAGATTAAAGATAAAGAGAATCTTACAAGCAGTAAGAGAAAAGCAGATAATTATCTACAAAGTAGTTCCCATAAGACTGTCAGATGATTTCTCAAAAGAAACTGCAGGCTAGAAGGGACTGGCAAGAAGTATTCAAAGTGATGAAAAGCAAAGACCTACAACCTAGGTTACTCTATCCAGCCAAGCTAGCACTTAGAGTCGAAGGGCAAAGAAAGTGCTTCTCAGGCAAGGTAAAGCTAAAGGAGTTTATTGTCACCAAGCCATTACTATATGAAATGTTAAAGGAACTTATTTAAGAAAAAGAAGAATATCAAAACTATGAACTTTAAAATGACAATAAATTCACAAGTATCAACAATTGAATATGAAAAACAAACTAAGTGAACAAGGATAACAGAAACAGAATCATAGATAAGGTGATCATTTGTAGGGTTATCAGTTGGGAGGGGGAAGAGGGAAAATAAGGGAAAAGTTTCAAGGATTAAGAAGTGCAAATTGGTAGGTAAAGAATAGATAGGTGGATGTTAAGAACAACAGCCAAAACAAACTGACCTATGACCTATGACCTATGGACAAACAGCATGACCTATGGATATGAACTAAGGCAGGGTTGCCAGAGGGAATGGAGTTACCAGGTAGAGGGGGCAAAGGGGGGAAATTGGGACAACCGTAGTAGCATAATCAATGAAATATATTAAAAAATAAGCCCTCCTTCCCATAACCTGTGATCTTAGAGTCCAGTGCAGAGGTTCTCACTTGTCAGTGGGAGCACAGTCAGCTGGGTTACCTGTTGTGATGGAGCTTCCTTAACCTTACTCCTAGAGATTCTGATTCATTAAAGCTGAGGTAAGCTCCAGGAATTTGCATTAATTTTATCACAACTCCATGTTATGCTAATATAATAGGCCAAAATTTTTATGTTGAGAAACCTGCTATATAGAAATGTAAACATAAACTACACCATCTATAAGTTTTATAAAAGGACTGTGAGTAACATTGTTTTGGCAATCAACATGTAATTAATAATAGTTACAATAGAGGTAGGTACCTGCTCAGTCTTTTAGGAATAAAGATGATAAAATAATTTCTTTGTCACTGAAAAGTGCAAATATGCAAGGTGATAGAAACTAAATCACATTTCAGCTGAATCTGGAAGAATTCATGAGATTTACCAGTTGGGGGCAGAGAGAAATGGCTTTATGGGGACAGAAATGGCTTTGTCTCTGTGGCCTAAAATAAAGTAAAAATTTCCTGGCTATGCCATAAGTTATGGAAATCCTCTATTCTGAACTGATGCCAGTATATAAAGGAGTTCGTATTTCTGTAAAGTTTTTTTAATTTGTGAATGTAAAAGCCTGACAGTTATGAAATACATATGTGTTTGACAAGTCCATTGATGCTACCCACGTCCTGCCAAAGGCTACCCCTGCTCCTCCCCAACCCACCTTTCTGTCTCTGTAAGTGACACCGCCATCCAAACATTGCTAAGCCTGAACCCTGGGATTCATTCTGACTCTTACTCATCACATCCTATTCATCCTCAGATTCTGCTGTTTTCAGCTCTAAAATTGACCCTAAACCTAACCACTTCTATCTGTACTGCCCAAGATGAGCCCAAGCCAGTTTTGCATCATCTCTTACTTGTCTCCCCAAAATTTACTTTTACCTTTCCACAAAACTCTGATTATTTTCCATCAAATTCTAGTATTTATAGTCAGGGAATGAATTATTCATATTGTCATAAAATTGTTTATAATTTATAGGGAGTGAATCATATTTTTCATAAACTTAAGCCATAGATTGCATCATGTCAATCTTCTACTAAAAAGCATCTCATAGCTTCTTAGCGAAGACAGAAAAGAATTATATCCCTCACTGTGCCTCACACTGCAATACCAAGTGGCCCTGCCCATCCTTCCTCACTGCAGTTTCTCCCACATTGCAGCCACACTGGCTTCCTTTCTATTAGCAGACAGGCCACACTCTTACCTTATTTCTTAGCTTTACAGTTTGCTCTTCTCTCTGATCCAGGATGGTCTGAAGCCTCAACTTCTTATTCATATTTTTTTCACATGATTCATTCTTTCCCATTATTCAGTCTTAGCCCAGACACCAACTCCTTAAAAAGAGGTTTTCTCAGACCACCCCATCTGTTAAATGCTGGTGTCTTGAGTCCCTTAATCACATTTACCTTCTCTTACCTTTCTCATAGAACCTATCATGAAGTGAAATTATTTTCATTTGTTTATTTTATGCTTACCCCACCCGTAGTTGGAAGGAGAGCAGGAACCTAGCCTGTACCATTCATTGGTGCATCCTCAGTGATGGAACAGGGCCTGGAATGCTGTGAGCACTCAGGAAATGTTTCTGAATGAGGGAAGCTGGGTAGCAGGATGGTGTGTTAGCCTGGTGTGCACCACTGGATAAGGACAATGTCTCATATACTTTTGAATATCTGGATCCTGACACAGTGCCAGGCAATTTTAAGATTTGACAAATGTTTTTGTAATTGAATTGGACTGGGTGTGAACTTCTAAGTTCTTGGGGTTTGAGGGGATTTAAGGTATCATTCTGTCCAACTCCTTAATTTTACTGGTGAGATACAAATTCTCATGTCTTAGGTCATAACCTGATTTCTAATTCAGTGAGACTAGACAACAAGGTTCTTGCTTCCCAGTTTAATGTCTTTTCTGCCAAACGATAATGCTAAATAACATTTCCATGTGTGTTTCAAAACTCTTAGAAAATACATTCCAGTTACTAGACTTCCGGCCAAGATAGAGGCATAGGTAGACACACTGTGCCTCCTCGCACAACCAGAAGAAGGACAATAACAAATTTTAAAACAAAAGCCAACCAGAACTGACAGAAAATCGAACTGTATGGAAGTCTGACAACCAAGGAGTTAAAGAAGAAACGTTCATCCAGACAGGTAGGAGGGGCGGAGAGGCAGAGCCGGGCAGAGAGAACTCTTGGCAAGGTGGTGGCTGGCGGATTGGGGCGGGTGAGGCGCAGCTGGTGGACCGGGCGAGGTGGCTGCTGGTGGACTGGGCCGTCCCACAACCATGTGCAGATAAACCAGGAAGAACAACTGGAGGGTGAGACAGACCACACAACCCAGAGTTTCTGTGTGGGGAAATAAAGCCTCAGGGCCTCTGATTGAAAACTCCTGTGGGGGTTGAGGTGGCTGCAGCAGGAGAAACTCCTGGACTCACAGGAGAGCTTGTTGGAGAGACTACAGGGTCCTAGAACGTACATAAGCCCACCTATCCAGGAATCAGCACCAGAAGGGCCCAATTTGACTGTGGGTAGCAGAGAAAGTCACTGGAAACTGACAGAGAGTGGAGTGGGCGGCATTGTTCCCTCTCAGACCCCTCCCCCACAAACAGCGTCACAATGCACCTGCTCCACCCTGGCGAACACCTAAGGCTCCACCCCTTACTATGTAACAGGCATGCCAAGACAACAAAAATGGCCCAAATGAAAGAACAGATCAAAGCTCCAGAAAAGATACAACTAAGCGACCAAGAGATAGCCAACCTATCAGATGCACAGTTCAAAACACTGGTAATCAGGATGTTCACAGCCTTGGTTGAATTTGGCAACAAATTAGATGAACAAATGAAGGCTACGCTAAGTGAAATGAAGGAAAATGTACAGGGAACCAACAGTGATGGGAAGAAAACCGGGACTCAAATCAATGGTGTGGACCAGAAGGAAGAAAGAAACATTCAACCAGAACACAATGAAAAAACAAGAATTCAAAAAAAAAACAAGGAGAGGCTTAGGAACCTCCAGGATGTCTTTAAACATTCCAACATCCAAATCATAGGGGTGTCAGAAGGAGAAGAGGAACAGAAAGAAATTGAAAGCTTATTTGAACAAATAATGACGAAGAACTTCCCCAATCTGGCAAAGGAAATATACTTCCAGGGAGTCCACGAAGCTCAGAGAGTCCCAAAGAAGTTGGATCCAAGGAGGAACACACCAAGGCACATCATAATTACATTACCCAAGATTAAAGATAAAGAGAAAATCTTAAAAGCAGCAAGAGAAAAGGAGACAGTAGCCTACAAAGGAATGTCCGTAAGACTGTCAGCTGATTTCTCAAAAGAAACCTTGCAGGCAAGAAGGGGCTGGCAAGAAGTATTCCAAGTCATGAAAGGCAAGGACCTACATCCAAGATGACCCTATCCAGCAAAGCTATCGTTTAGAATGGAAGGGCAGATCAAGTGCTTCCCAGATAAGGTTGAGTTCAAGGAGTTCATCATCACCAAGCCCTTATTATATGAAATGTTAAAGGGACTTATCTAAGAAAAAGAAGATAAAAAATGGGAACAATAAAACGACAACAAGCTCACAGTTATTAACAACTGAACCTAAAACAAAAACAAAAAGAAACTAAGCAAACAACTAGAACAGGCACACAATCACAGAAATGGAGGTCACATGGAGGGTTATCATCAGGGGAGTGGGTGGGGAGAGAGGGGGAAAAGGTACATGGAATAAGAAGCATAAATGGTAGGTAGAAGATAGACAGGGGGAGGTTAAGAATAGTATAGGAAATGTAGAAGCCAAAGAACTTATACATATGACCCATGGACATGAACTAAAGAGGGGGAATGTGGGTGGGAAGGGGTGTGCAGGGCGGAAGGGAATAAAGGGGGGGAAATGGGACAATTGTAATAGCATAATCAATAAAATATATTAAAAAAAGAAAATGCATTCTTATTTCTTATGTGTAATTCTTATTAATTTACATAGTCGAGCAAGAATATCCATAGACAATAGTGTTTTACAACCTCTGTTCAGAAATAAAATATTGGTCCTTTGATCAGAATGGAAATTGTTATTGAAACACTGTGCAAGAAGTATGTTGCCATGATTATGCTTCATCAATTCTGATTTATAATTAGAACAGCAATAATAACTGCTGTTGTGTTGAATACTATTCAGGGAGTGATTCATATTTTCATATTCTTAATAGTATTCTTGTGACCAGTAGTATAACAAAATATTTCTAGTTTTTGGCAGGGTTTCATTAGTAGTCATAGGAAAATACATTCTTTAGCTAATACTGAGGACAGTTTCTTGTGTTACATTTTGAGTATAACTGTCATCAGTGTTAATCTATAATTTCCCAAGATCACATTGTGAATTATAGCACAAATTAGTCCTAAAATACTTTCTTTTAATTATAATCTAAATACAAGACTTTTAAAAAGGTATGAATGATCCTTGCAATAGTGGCATTTTTCATTAATGCCAGACTTAACTGTGTCCCAATCTCAATCTAGCAAAAACATTAATAAATTTATACAATGAACATTAGAGAGAAGGACATACTCACCCATATGTATAAAATAAATGAGTAAAATCAAGAACCAAATTGAAGTATTTTCTGTCTGTTTCTGCATGTTGGTTACTCTAAATT
>VMDR010019415.1:0-18344 GCA_007922815.1 Macrotus californicus
AAAAAAAAAAAAAACAACCACACTCTAGGGTGGTACACGGGGAGTAGGGGGAGTAATCCCAGTTAATCTACGGCCAGGGGCCAGCCGCGCACTCTCCGTGCCTCTTAGCCATGCCTCGCAAAATTGAGGAAATCAAGGACTTTCTGCTCACAGCCAGGCGAAAAGATGCCAAGTCTGTCAAGATCAAGAAAAACAAGGACAATGTGAAGTTTAAAGTCCCATGCAGCAGATACCTTTATACCTTGGTCATCACAGACAAAGAGAAGGCCGAGAAGCTGAAGCAGTCCCTGCCTCCTGGTTTGGCAGTGAAGGAGCTGAAATGAACCAGACACACTGATCTGTATTAAAATGTTAAAAGTTAAAAAAAAAACAACCAGCCCTGGCTGGTGTGGCTCAGTGGATTGAGTGCCAGACTGTGAAGCAAAGGGTCACTGGTTCAATTCCCAGTCAGGGCACATGCCTGAGTTGCAGGCCTGGTTCTCAGTAGGGGGCGCACAAAAGGCAACCACACATTGATGTTTCTCTTTCTCTGTTTCTCCCTTCCTTCCCCTCTCTCTAAAAATAAATAAAATCTAAAAAAAAAAAAAAAACTAAAACCACTTAATAGCCCTGGATGGTGTAGCTCAGTGGATTGAGCACAGGCCTGCAAACCGAAGGGTCACTGGTTTGATTCCCAGTCAGGGCACATGCCTGGGTTGCAGGCCAAGTCCCCAAACTGGGGGTGTGTGAGGGGCAACCACACATTGTTGTTTCTCTCCCTCTCTTTCTCCTTTCCTTCCCTTCTTTCTAAAAAATAAATAAATACAATCTTTAAGAAAAGCCACTTAATAAAGTAGGAATAGTATTCCACTTTTAGTTATTTATTACAATTTTGACTATATCTTTGAATAATTTTTAGTGCTAACTGTAGGAATTTAAAATGCATACTGAACTTTTCAGTGTATTTATGAACAAAATTTTACTGCTTGAAACCTTACCACTAATATGTCCCTTTACCGCTCCCCCTTTATGTTATAGTTGCTATGTATCACATTTATATTAAATGAAAACCCCATCAACAATGTTACCTTTTTTCTTTCAACTGTCAAATTATTTTAGAGAACTCAACAAAAGAACAGTCTATTCTATTTACCAGGATAGTTATCATTTCTGTTTCTCTCCTTTATTCCAGAGGTTCCAAGCTCTCTTGTGGTATCCCTTCCATTGTGTCTGAACCATTTCCTTTAGCAATTCTTGTACATCATTTCTGCTGTCTGTGGATTATTTTAGTTTAATTCATCTAAGAATGTCTTTATTGTATCCTCATTTATGAAAGACATTTTCACTGGATATAACATTCTAGTTGACAGTTCTTTTCTTTCAGCACTTTAAAAATATTGAACCCCTTCCCTTTGGCTTCCATGGTTTCTGATGAGAAACCTGCCATCACTGGGGTGTTGTTCATATTCAGGTAATGCATTGTTTCCCTTTGGCTTCTGTCAGGGTGTTTTTTCTGTATTTTGGTTTTAGCGGTTTGATTATAATTTGTCTGTACATGGATTTCTTTTGGTTTAAGCTATTCTTGGGTTCATTTAAGTTCTTGAATCTGTGAGTTAATTGTTTTGTTTTTTTTTGTTTTTTTTCCCAAACTTAAAAAGTTTTCAGCCATTATTTCTTCATACATTTTTTAAAAATAATTTTCAGCACTACACTCTCTCCTATCCTTCTGGAACACAAAGTTAAAACTGTTGCTATCATTCCACAGGTTTCTAAAGCTCTATTCATTTTTTAAAATTTTGTTTCACTCTATGGTACAGATTGGATAATTTCTGATGATGTACCTTTAAGTTTACTACATTTTCTATCATGTTTACTTTGCCACCCTCCTGTGAATTTTTTTTATTTTGGTTATATTGTGTTTTTCAGTTGCAAAATTTCCCTTTATTTTTTTCTTGGTATATTCTATTTTTTTGCTGATACCTTTTATTTTCTTATTTGTTTAAAAAATGTTCATAACTGCTTATTTGAACACTTTTAAATAGCTGATTTAAAATACTTTTTCATATAATTCCAACATTTGCGCTGTTACAATAAAATCTATTGATTGTGATTGCAGCGGCACTCCGGCCAAGATGGAGGTGTAGGTAGACACACTGTGCCTCCTCGCACAACCAAAAAAAGGACAACGAATTTTAAAACAAAAAACAACCAGAACTGACAGAAAATCAAACTGTATGAAGTCCGACAACCAAGGAACTAAAGAAGAAACTTTCATCCAGACCAGTAGGAGAGGCGAGCTGGGCTGGGTGGCGGGGCGGTGGCTGGCGGACCAGGGGGAAGGGAGGCTGGGAGAGGTGGTGGCTGCGGGGCGTCCCACTCCCTCGTGCGGATAAACTGGGAGGAACAACTGGGGAGCGAGACAGACCCTGTAACCCAGAATTCCAGCATGGGGAAACAAAGTCTCAAAGCCTCTGATTGAAAACTCCTGTGGGAGTTGAGGGGCGGCAGCGGGAGAAACTCCCAGACTCACAGGAGAGTGCATTGGAGAAAACCGGCAGAGAGCAGAGCAAGCGCCATTGTTCCCTCTCGATCCCCTCCCCCACAAACAGCCTCACAACCAAGCGATGTGGCTGCCCCGCCCTGGTGAGCCCTTAAGGCTCCGCCCCTTACTATGTAACAGGCACACCAAGACAACAAAAATGGCCCAAATGAAAGAACAGATCAAAGCTCCAGAAAAAATACACTAAGTGACGAAGTGATAGCCAACCTATCAGATGCACAGTTCAAAACACTGGTAATCAGGATGCTCACAGACTTGGTTGAATTTGGTCACAAATTAGATAAGCAAATGAAGGATACAATAAAGGAAATGAAGGAAAATGTACAGGGAACCAACAGGGATGGGAAGAAAAATGGGACTCAAATCAATGGTGTGGACCAGAAGAAAGAAAGAAACATTCAACCAGAACACAATGAAGAAACAAGAATTCAAAAAAATGAAGAGAGGCTTAGGAACCTCCAGGACGTCTTGAAATGTTCCAATATCCGAATCATAGGGGTGCCAGAAAGAGAAGAAGAAGAGAAAGAAATTGAAAACTTATTTGAACAAATAATGAAGGAGAACTTCCCCAATCTGGTAAAGGAAATAGACTTCCAGGGAGTCCAGGAAGCTCAGCGAGTCCCAAAGAAGTTGGACCCAAGGAGGAACACAGCAAGGCACATCATAATTACATTACCCAAGATGAAAGATAGAGAATCTTAAAAGCAGCAAGAGAAAAGGAGACAGTAACCTACAAAGGAGTGCCCATCAGACTATCAGCTGGTTTCTCAAAAGAAACCTTGCAGGCAAGAAGGGGCCAGCAAGAAGTATTCCAAATCATGAAAGGCAAGGACCTCCATCCAAAATTACTCTATCCAGCCAAGCTATCATTTAGAATGGAAGGGCAGGTAAAGTGTTTCCCAGATAAGGTCAAGTTCAAGGAGTTCGTCATCACCAAGCCATTATTATATGAAATGTTAGAGGGACTTATCTAAGAAAAAGAAGATCCAAAATAGGAACAGTAAAATGACAACAAACTCACAGTTATTGACAACTGAACCTAAAACAGAAACAAAAACAAACTAAGCAAACAACTAGAACAGGAACCGAATCACAGAAATGGAAATCACATGGAAGGTTATCATCAGGGGAGTGGGTGGGGGGAGAGGGGGGAAAAGGTACAGGGAATAAGAAGCTTAAGTGGTAGGTAGAAGATAGACAGGGGGAGGTTAAGAATAGTATAGGAAATGTAGAAGCCAAAGAACTCATATATATGACCCATGGACATGAACTAAAGAGGGGTTGTGTGGGGGGGAAGTGGTGTGTAGGGCCGAGGGGATGGTAGGGGAGGTAGACTGTGATAACATAATCAATAAAATATATTTAAAAAATCTATTGATTGTGCATAAGAGTTAAGATTTGGGAAATTCTTCATATGCCAAGTAATTTTGGATTGTTTCTTGCACAGTATGGATATTGTATTATGACATTCTGAGTCTTGTTTAAATTCTGTGAAGACTGCTGATGTTTTGTCTTAGAGGCCAATTGACTCAGGTAAATTCATGCTGCAAGTCCCTTACCTGCCTTCTGTAATCCGTGGTTCCAATGTCAGTTCAGTTTTTAAGCATTTGCCATGCTGTTCTAATTTCTGATCGGTGGTCGGCTTGGGGTCTGGGCAGAAGTCTAATCATTAGCTCAGTTCTCAAAGTCTTTGCTATGTTATTTAAGGCCAGAAGAGCCCAGGAGGATATAAGCAACTTCATGGGATAATTTTCCTAAGCCCTTTTCTCTCTGATACCTTCTTGGTACTTCCTGATCCTCTGAGCCCGGCTTTGTGATCCTCCAGCCATAAATTGGCCACTTCCATGATTGTATCAGGTCTAAGATCAAGAGATAAGACAACAGAGAGGGAAAAAAAGCAAGCAATGACATTTGGCTGTGCTCTTCTGGAGCCAGGGCTCCAATACATGAATAAAAGCTCTCTCTACCTCACAGTCTTGGCTTCTGCCCACTGACTGCCAGGCACTATTGCTGTCATGGCTGTTGCTGTGGGCTTCCCTGCAAGAAAAAAGGAAGAGAAAAGAAAACTTCCCCACTCTCTCTGAGCTTTAGGAATTCCCTTTCCTGCTTCTTGAGCCAGACTTTGCCTAGATCTCTCTCTCTCTGCACCACAGTGGTCCCTTCTGAGTTTTGGACTGTGTTGAGTTCAGGTCAGGGGATACAGGAGAAAAATAAAATGGTAAACTCACCATTGATTCAAATTCCACCAAATATCCATGACCAAACGAGGTGGTTGCTAAGGGCAAAGTGAATACAGAATGATATATTAGTCCATTCAGCTGCTATAACAAAATACCATAGACAGAGTAGATTATAAACAACACAAATCTATTTCTTACAGTGTACATCTAATTCTACCTTCTGCAATTTACTTTTCAGGATCTTCAAATAGCTGGGTAACATATTCTGTCCAGATTTTATATTTGCATTCAGTGGGAAAGAGAGGGTGGCATGTGTTTACTCCTTTGGACCCAGAAGTAGAACCTGAACTGTTGAACATTTGGTTACAGTGCCAGCTATGTGGCAGCATCCTGACTGATACACCCACCAAATTCTTGTCACTTCAGAGCCAGACTTTCTCCACTTTGGGCTGAAAGATGCCCCATTATAATTGCCACCTAATCATCTTCATTCTGCCCTGTATGGTCACAGGTAGATTGGTTTTCTCTCTCTCATGTCAAGGCCAGCAAACGCTGGAAGCAGCTGCTTGTGGACTATGTCTTTTCTTCATCATCAACCCCTGGTTTCTTCCACTGCTCCTTGTTAAATATTCTGGCTTCGCTTATTATCTATTCCAGGTGTGGGCTGATCAGTTACTACACTTAATCACCTCTTGACATGGCCTCAAAGTTCACCATAGGCTAGCTAAGAGAAAAACCATAGATGCTCCTTACTTTACTGTTTTGAAGTAAAATCAGTTTAACTCGTTCTCCAAGGTTTCAGCAAAATGCTCTGTGCTCCTTATGGTAATGTCTGACCTCCCAGAGGCTGAATTTTAAAATGCGTTTTCATCATTAATGAAAGGCATGCCAGGAAGAGATGGAGATGCCTTCCCTCCTCTGCGGCTGTGTACAACTCATAACCTAAATCTAGTCCACAGAATTTGATGGGAGAAGCTGTGAGAGCAGGCACTTACAGGAACCTCTCCCACGCAGCATGGGAGCAGCCTTGTGTGACTTGCTCTGGCATGAAAACTAGACACTGCTGGCCTGCTGGCCCCCACATCTGCCTCCTCTCCTTCCCATCTCTCGTTCTGCTCTCACTTGCTCTCTGCTCCAGCTACATCACTCACACTCACCATTCTCTTTTTTGATATAGGATATATCCTCTTTTATATTCTCTTTTAGGATATATGCTATTCCTTCTCCCTGAAATACTCTTGCCTGCATTTTATATCTAGTTAAATCCTCTCATCATTCAAGTCTCTGCCAGATTTCTTGTTCCCAGGAAAACCTTCTTGGAGCTACAACATCATATGCTACTGTGGATTCCTATACCATTTCTTAATAGCATTTATCATCTTTACACTTATGTTTGTGGTTATTTAAGTAAACTATGCCTCCCCCCCTTTAGAACATAAGTTCTGTCAGGTGGGGCAGGGATCAGGTGTTGGTCACTGCTGACCAGTAGTATGCTCATGAATGTTTAACAACCAGCTACAGGGTAAGGCGGAGGTGGGAGAATTCCCTGATTTACAGCATTTGCTGATTTCCATGGTGTAAATCTCCCACCACGGCTGATTTCAAGCCACCAATGTGATTGTGACCAAAATTCCTGAAATGTTCACAATAGGCTCTTGCCAGCTTGTGTGAGCTGGCTCCCGCTCATCACTGCAGCCAATACCTCAGCACCCCACACAAATTTGCTGAATGACTGAATGAATGATTGAAATTAGTTCCACAGAACTAGCTTCCCCTATCTGTGCCTACCCATGTCACACTCCCCATCTGTCTGTTACAGATTTTTTTTTAACAGCAAAACTATGATGCTTTCATTAAGTGAAATGTATTCAGTGTAAAGGGATGTTTTGTGGGTATAAGCCCCTGCTTTTTTCTGGTGTTAAACATCCTTTTTTTTGTGTGTGTGTAATTAGAGCTTCGTGTACAATAAGTAGTGACTGATTAGTGACTTATGAGATCAATGTAGTAGGTCATGACAAGTGTTTTATTTTTAATGAAATCAAATACAAAAAGAAAATTTTCAGAGTATCAGAGTTTGTCTTGTGATCATGTGTTCATCCTAAATTGTCATGTAAGGTGACTATTAGGGTGGTCGATGACACAGGCTGTGAAAGAAGTCACAAAGAGAGGAAAGTGCACAGAGTAAAGGTTTTATTTTACTTTCCCAAGGGAGGGAAAAGGCTAGGTGCGGGATATGCCCCAGCCCCAGCCCCAGCCCCAGCCCCAGCCCCAGCCCCAGCACTGAAGGGTTAGGCCTTGAGTTTTTATTGGGTAATGGGGCGGTTATAGAGCAGGATGTTTCAGTTGGGCTGCAGCTTGTTTGATGTTATCTTTGGGTGCAGGGTTCAGTGGCTGTTGTGGTCTGGCAAGTCCTGTTCTGTAAGTTCCCTGAGCCTCTGAGCCTTCAGGGCGCTTCCAGTAATTTTCTGGTCCTGAGGATAAGGCTGGTAAAGCAATTAGGGTCAGCTGTGCTTGGGAGTCTAGCCAGCTCTAGGAAAGAGGGCCTGAGAAAGTGGTTTTGGTCCTATTAGTGACCTCCTTGGAGTCAAGCAATTTTGAAAGCTACTGTAGTTGATAGCAATGATTTTTATTTTTCATTAATAAGTTTTAATTTTTAGAACAGTTTGGATTAATCAGAAAATTGAGTGGAAAGTACAGAGAGTTCTCATATACTCCCGCTCCCCACACAGGCCTGGCTTCCCATTATTAGCATCTACCACCAGAGTGGTTCATTTGTTACAATGGATGAGCCCACCTGGACACATCATTATCCCCCAAAGTCCATAGTTTACGTTAGGGCTCACTCCTGGTGGTGTACATTCTGTGGGTTTAGACAAGTGTGTAACGATGCGTATCTATCACAGTGATGTTGTACAGAGTAGCTGCACTGCCCTAAAAGTCCTCTGTGCTGTCTGTTCATCCCTCCTGCACCTGGAAACCACTGATCTTTTTGTTTTTTTAGTGTTGCCTTTTCCAGCGTGTCATATAGCTTGAATCATACAGTATGTTGCTTTCTCAGATTGGCTTCTTTCAATTAGTAATACGCATTTAAGTCTTTTTTATGACTTGATAGCTCCTTTTTTTTTAGCACTGCATAATATCATATTCCATTGTTTGCATATACCACAGTTTATCAATCCACTCACCTACCAAAGGACATCTTGGTTGCTTCCAAGTTTTAGCAATTATGAATAAAGCTGCTATAAACATCAGTGTGCAGCTTTTTGTGTGTATATAAGTTTACACCTCCTTTGAATAAATATTAAGGAGTGCAATTGCTGGACCATACGGTAAGAGTATATTTAGCTTCGTAAGAGACTGCCAAACTGTCTTCCACTGTAGCTGTCCCATCTTGCACTCCCGTCAGCAATGACTGAGAGTTCCTGTGGCTCCACATCTGTGCCAGTATTCGATGGTGTGGTGTTTTGGATTTCGGCCATTCTACAGACATGTAGTGGTATCTCCTTGTTGTTTTAATTTGCATTTCCTTGATGACATGATATGGAGCATCTTTTCATATGCTTACTGCCATCTATATATCTTCTTTGGTGGGATGTCTTTTCAGGTCTTTTGCCCATTTTTTATTGGATAGCAATGCTTTTTTGTTTAGTAATTTTGTTTTATTTTTCATGTCCTTACTTGCAGATATTTTTCAAAAGCAGGAACACCATATCAGGCTTCATATTTTTGTTGTACACTTTGCCAGTTTGTAAAAATAAATACTAAAGCCTAAATTTAAAAAAACAGCTTTCCCAAGTCCCTGTCTTGCATCCCCAAGGGATCTTTAAGGATTAAGACAACTGAACTCTAGGAGATATAGAGAGAAATTTTGAAAGAGAGAAAGGGTGAGACAGTGGGGTGGGCAGGAGGGAGAGAGAGAGGTGTCTGGCTTAGAGAACAAGGAAATTCCTGATCCAGTCTACCCCACCCGCTACCCTCAGCTCCCCTGGCTATAAGTGCCTATTCCAGAGTTATGGGGTGGCATGGACAAGGCAGGGGGCACCATACAGGGCAAGGGATGTGTAGAGGATAGCCCCTCGCTGTTCCTAGAGAGTTGAGATAAAAGTGGGGGGAGGGTTGAAGGTAAAGCCCAATCCAAGCCACTGGTGAAGACACAGATCCTGCCAAGAAATCTGTCACCGTAAGAAATGTCCAAACTGATGGAGAGATCTGACCAGATTACTGGGGAGGAGCAAGGAGGGGCCATAGCAGGAGGTTGCCTGAGACAAAGGTAAACAGTCTAGGAAGGGACTGGCTGAGAAGCTGATTGCCTCCCGAGTGCACGGAATTATGGGCCAGAAGATCAAAATAAAAAGAGGACAGATATTGGCTTTCTCTCTCTTCTTCCTGGAGGATGCCTGGATGATCATGCCACAGCTGCCTGCATTCCTCAGTGGATGGTATTTTGGATGGGAAAGAACTCCAGTGTAGCCTAGGATCGGGCTGGCCTGGGAGCGGGTGGCAGGGTTATTCTTGTTTGAGTGTTCTAGAGGGGATGGCTCTGAGGCAGAAGCCTGACATTCTTCCAAAACTGAGTAGCTTTTATCTTATGTTGTTTTAGTTTGTAAACTAATCCTATAGAAATAAGATAATTAAAAACTAGCAAGGGAAGTGATAGAACTCAGGTGTTAAAGATTTTAGCCTTAGTTGGTAGGCTTAAGTGATTAAAGCTGTAAGTGACTGATGCATGTGGAAAGCTGTTGTTCCAAACTGTGTAGTTTTTTAATAAAGACTCCTTTTCTATGTCACCAAATCTGCCTCTGGAATTTTGCTCAGAGGGTGGCAGCAGGGTGACCCCACTTGCTGTTCAGTAACAAAACCTGTAAGAATTTTTATGGCTTTATTTGAGCCAAACTAATGACTATTGCCAGGAAGCAAGACCTCAACGGACTGAGAAAATGACAATTTTGTACCTTATTTTATACATTACAATCAAAACAGGAGGCGTAAGGGAGTGGGAGAAAGCAAAGCGTGGAAACCTTTGGGACTGGATGAAAAGATAAAATGGTAGATACATGCTTCTTTTCACAGGTGGGCATAGAATAGTTAACAGTCAACAGTTAACATGTTAACAACAATAATGAGGGGATTTGTGGTTTTTGCTCTGGCCCCAGATGTTTGTAAAGAATGGAAGTTACTGAATATTCCAAAGGTACATTATAACATCATAGATGCAAAAAGACAATAGATGTGCTTAATTAAGGTAAAGACTGACTTTTTGTCACGAAACTTTCTAGCCTAGGGCAATGACTGCTCACCATGACCTGCTTTTAGTTAACAAGTTTTAATTTCAGACCATCCTTTGTGGTTACTTTAGGTCTCTGAGTTTGTAAGGTTGTCACTCTGGCCTCCTCTGAGCTTGTCAGGCTTCATACGTTGCCTCTCTTCATCCATAAACCCTTCTCTAGATTGAAGTTGGATGAACAAATTACGTCATAAATCAATTTCTATTTGTGGCCTGGAGTCCTGCACTAGGCACTTTCATCTGCATGAGCTCATTAAACCTGTGTGTGTGTGTGTGAGTGATGCAGAGTGCAGGAGTTTGGTGCTGCTTCATTGAGCCCCATTTTACAGAGAGAGCCCTAGAGCAGGGAGGTGACTTGAACAGGGTCATACAGCCAGGAAGCACAGTCATGGATGGAATCTGGACACTAGAGATGTCACTACCAGAATCAATAAATACAGAAAAGAATGGAATCTTTATGGGCATTTTATTCATGTGATTGGTGATCTGAGAAGACGGCAAGTTATATACCCTCAAAAAACATCTTAACATCTGCTTTCAAGCCAACCTTTTTCTAAGAAGAAGGAAGAGTAGGTAAGGGGTTTGGGAAAAGGTTAACTGGATAAGCGTTGCAGTCCCACTGGTATTCCTAGTCCAGTCACACCTCAGTACTTGTTGGCTTCAGAACTCGCCAAACCCTGTAACTGTTGTGTTTTGATGAGAAAAAAATGTTCCAGCACTCGGCACTTGCTCAGGACTTGCTGAACTTGCTATAGCTTGTATGTGTCATGATGCCATTCTGCACGAGAAAACGCTTCATCATTTGGTGCTTGTTGGTTTCAGCACTCATCATGCGTTCCAGATTAAGACGAGTACCAAAGGACCACTGTCACCAGTACTTATCACCAGTACTTTATCTGTATCACAAGGGTTCCCTCCCAGAACACAATGGCTCAGATACTGTCACCATGGCTTTCAGAACCCCTCAGGTACAAAGGTTGAATAGCTTGTTGGCCTCCTGGAGTCATGTGGCCATGCATTCCAGTTCTTGGAATAACAGCTTTCCACATGCATTAGTCACTTAAGCCTATAAACTAAGGCTAAAATCTTTAACTAAGTTCCCCTATCAGAGAGTCATATGCAGGTAACCACTGTGCTTGAACTCCCTCCAAAAGACTTCATAATAGTCCTGAGTGGTGATGATGATAATTTAGTGCTGACTCTTATAGGATACCTACTATAATCTAAGCTCCATGTGCTTCATGTGCTGTAGAGAAGTTGTCTTCAGCAGTTGTATCTGTTGTTATGCCCATTTAACAGAGGGGGGAACTGAGGCACAGAGAGGGCACTATCACAATGGGAAGTACAGCATAACCAGAATGAGGTCCCTGGCACTGCAGGGCTCTGAGCTGCTGGGTCTTGAACTCT
Organism: Macrotus californicus; assembly: GCA_007922815.1. Classification (NCBI taxonomy): domain Eukaryota; kingdom Metazoa; phylum Chordata; class Mammalia; order Chiroptera; family Phyllostomidae; genus Macrotus; species Macrotus californicus. The sequence goes on from VMDR010019415.1 coordinate 11,411, forward strand.
CTGAGCACTTACTTCATGCTAGGCTTTGTGCTGGGCACTGGGGTGACAGCTGTGACCACAACAGTCTCACAAACATGAAAGTTTCAGAGAAAGGAAGTGAAGCAGGATGGTGTGATTGGGAAGGGACTGAAGGAGCAGGGGGGTGCTAATTTCAGTTGGGGTGGTCAGGGAGGGCTGCACTGAGGATGAGATTCTTGACTGAGACCTGAGAACTATGAAGGAGCCAGCTCTTGGGGAAGGATGTTCCAGGCAGTGGGAATAGCAAGCACAAAGGCCCTGAAGTGGGAACAAGCTTGATATATTTGAAGAACAAAAAAGAGGAAGTGAAAATGAGGTGGGAGGGTGAGAAAGAGAAGAGAGAGGAAGCTTTGGACAGGGGTGGGGGTGGGTTTACAGGCAGCCCAGAGAAACCAGGGAGGGAGGGATGTGAGCCATGCTCTCCCATGCAGGGTTCGCTGTTAACCCCTTCTCCTGGCTCTAGAGGAGTCCAAACCTGCCTTCTTCTTGTCTCAGGCCATGTGTGCACTCCCCACTTCCACTACAAAGTCTGATGTCCAATCCCAGCTCCCCAATTTCTACCAGGGCTCATGGGTCTTAAGAGCAGGAAGATGGTTTTTTTTTTTACAATCTCCACTTGCAGGCATTCATTTATTCATTCCTGTAGTTTTCTACTCATCCATCAAATTTGTTCTTGCAGTTCCCTCTGCTTGGAACACTGTCTTTTATCCCTCAGGGCTCTGCTTTCAATTTTGACTAAATTAGCTGGGGGTGGCCTTTCCTGACCACTCCCAGCTAATTTACCCCTATCACCCTGTTAGCAGCTGAGATGCTCTTTGCGATAAAGCAGGATAGATTAGTGCTCCCAAAGGTTCTCTTTCTCTTTATATATCTGAGGTATATTAACCTGATGGGCATTTATTTCCCCTTCTCATTTTTCTTTGGGATCCATCCCTCCTTTCTCTTAGTCATGATTTAAATGGGGCCAACCCCATTTTTCAGCTCCAGAAATCAGCAGGTCATCCAAGTAAAGCCAAGGAGAGACAGCCACTGGATTTTTGCTGGAACTACTAGAAAACTGAAATTATTTTTGCCCATGGTTACTTATATTGTAGGCTATGAAGTTGCAGCTGCTCAGGGAGGAGAGAACCTGCCTGAAAATGAACTCAATACTGAGGAAAGCAGAAATGACAGAGGGAAAGAGGCACAGTCCTCAGTGTGTTTGGACACTTGCCTTCAGCCAGACTGGAACTCCAAACTCCACCTGGACTTTTCCATTGTAAGAACCAATAAATCCCCTTATGCTTAAGCTAGTTTGGTTTTCAGTCACTTGTGACAGAAGGCCTGATTAGTAATAAAGCTTCAAAGATATACAGTCAAGCTTAGGTACTTTCCCCTTGAGGGATGTGAGCAGTTGCTTCCTTCCCCTCGCCTCTGCCCCCAGAGACTCTGGTTCTAAGAGGTCTGAGAGGGTTTCCTTCAACCTGAGGCAGAAAAGCAGAATCCAAGTCCAGGCTGGAGCAGGATGTCTAAAGAAGCAGCTCTGCAACCAGCAGCAGGACTGACAATATGCATTATTGATAAGCAAATCCATTTTCCTTCTATTTCTTCGTGGGAAGAACGCTGATTTTATTAGCTTTTTTATTAGCTCTGTGCCTGTGTCAGGAAAAGTGATCTAAGCCAGTCATAGTGTTACGAAATGAAAGTCGGGTTCAGCTGCCTGCCACCATCCATACAGGCAAATTCCAGAGACAGAGGTCTGGTGAGAAAGGGAAAGCTGCACAATCTGGGAGGATGGCAGGCTCCTGCCACAAAGCCCATCCTCTCTGGAAAACCCAGAAAAAAAACCCACCACCCTCTGCCCAACCAGTTCCAGGCTGTGCCCAGAGTTCCTTCTTCCACTCAAAATACCATCCTCGAGGAATCACAGGCAGCCACTGAGTTGTCCTCCAAGCAGCTCAGCTTCTCTGCCACTGTTGGGCCTCAGGCTTCCTCCTTCTCAAAGCCACCATTGGCCACGTGGTTTCCAGGGCCAGCTGGTCCTGCAAGCCCAGGTCCACATGGCTGTGTGGTGGGCCTAAGAAAGAGTGTGTCTCTCCCTTTCATTGGTTTATGTTAGCTAACCCTGTGGGTCAGGCCAGGTGCTTAAACTCCTGCGTGCTTTGAGGCGAGGGGTGGTCTGGCCCTCCCAACCAACCCTATTTTTTCCCAAACTAGACTTGCACAAGTTCAGCACAAGGACTTCCCCCTGCCACATCTTTTCAGCGTGTGAGGGGATCTGTCTTCACATGCCACCCAGGCAACAATGTGCTTCCCTTGTGGCCCCTCCCCTCTGCTCCTGTTGGCACTCTGGGTACTGGCCAGGTTACTGGTATCAATTAACCCCTTCAATACTTTGGACAACTGTAATCTTACAAGGGCAAATGGACAAAGATCTCATTCTTGTATAACTACTTCCTGCCAGCAAAACTGTAGTCTTACCTATTCTCAGGTCCAGAGATGCTTAACCAAAAGGGAGGGGGTGGTCTGGAATGGAGGGAAGCCTTTATGTGAGGGAGAAGCATCTTGTAAAGTCCAGGTCATTTGGCTGTGCCTGGGAAGTAACATACGTGATGTTCAAAGGATGGCATTGCTGGACAAGTTGCCATCCTTGTTGCATTTTAGAGGTGACCAATTTGGCAAGAAGATTAGAAGGCAAACACCTATGAAAACAGAAGGAAGAACACAAAGGTTAATTCATGTAACAAATCATGAACCAGTCTCTGAGTCCACAAGATTGTCCTTTGAGATGTCCAGTTGCAAGGCTCTTGCTAGAATCATATTAAACAGTGACAATTTAACAAATTCTTCTTGCCTTTAAATTCTGGTGGTGTCATCAAGGGCTGAGGTAAGGCCTGTAGGGCATATACAGAAAGCAGTTCAGCTTCCAAGTGAAAACGAAACTTTAAAGACAGCTGCACTCGAGTCCAATATCCACAACTGGGCATTGTGATTTTCCTTGAAACATGATCCCTCTCCCTAAGATCACCCTCATTGTCATCAAAGAGACTGCATTAAGTCCAGTGTTAATTTTGCCTGATTATTTGCATAAACACAACAAGAGCAGCAATTAATCACAGAGGCTCTTTAATATGCTCTGCTGGAACTTACACAAGGAATGTTTAATTGAGATTTAGTCATCCCTCAGGGCACAGGAGCCAAGCCACACAACTGCCATCAGGTCTTGCCTGCAGTACCTATACATCTCAAGTCCTCGAGGTTCCCAAAGTGTCTTAAGGTTCTTCCTTGCCATCTTTTAGGAAAGCAACCTTCGTTCCTTACCTGGAAAGACTTCCATGAACCCTGAAACCAAACAAGGTACAAGGCCATTGCTCTAGTGGGTCTTCATTAGCTTCAAAAGTCAATTTTAGTTCCTCAAGGCTTTCTGGTGACATCCAGAGTCCAGGCATGCCTCCTTCAGACATGGCATTCCAATCAAAGTTTTGGTTAATAAAATCACAATATGAAACTGGTTTTATTGGATCCATGCAAAGAAACTTTATGCCATTAGTCATTAATTAAGAATATCAAATTCTGGAGGGATCAAGTAGGGAGAAAAACACAAAGCAAAAATAAAAACTCTTGTCCTTCCAATATCCACCAAAATTGCATCTCCATGCCTTATGCCTTCTATTACTAAAACCATAAAATTTCTTTCCAACTTTAATATGAACTTTTAACTTTTAGAATCCTCAATTTTCTTTCAAAACAAGAACAAAAAAACAAAATCTAAAGCAAAGACAAAGTTTCAAACAAGTACTCTCAAATTAAATCCTCTAAAAGAGACTGGGATTAGCCTTAGAATCTTATCTCACACCAACCAGCACCATAGACGACCCTGATAAGGTCCAAATGGCACAAAGCCCAAGCAGCAGAGACAGAAGATTCCTGGTGTATACAAAACAGCAAAGATCAAGCCATGTCCCCAAAAGGTAAGAAAGCAAACAAAGAATAACTATAGCCAAGAACTCAGATTTCTTTCTTTGCGAATTTAAAAGTTTCACAAAATTTCACAACATTCTACACACTTTTCTACAACTGTCACAAGCCTTCTATGTACCTTCAGTAGCCCAACTCACTTTCAACCCTTGTCCTTTTAACAATGGAAAAGACTATACTATAAGTCTGTATCAGACAGCCAGAAGTCCTTAGATTTGCAAACACATTTCACAACTTCATGAAACACAGGCTCTTTGTTCCTATTCCTTGCTAAATCCTTATTGTGGAATAAGGCTTTTGGCTCCCTTTCACATCAGCAGAATAAGTTTGATGAGGAAGCCACCACATGGGAAATGCAAAAAAGAAAGAAAGAACTTAGCTTTGGGAGCTGCTGTCCCTTTCCAAAAGGGGAATTTTAAATCTCCTTCAGGAGTGCATGTTCAGCTTTCACTTTCAGGATCAACCACAGCATCAGTATCTGACCCCCACCTCAGGTGACACCTGCTTTATCCATATGCGGTGGGTCCAAGGCTTGATTCCCATGAGCTTTGGGGAAGAGTGTGTTGTGAACAAGACACCATAGGGGCTGGTCCATTGCTTGACTAACTGCTGAGTCTTCCAGTCTTTGTAAGACTCAGTCTCCCAGCTGAAACAGGTGTAAGGGGCTCATCTGATGGATAGATGGACTTGTAATGAGCAAACTTGTGCAGAATTGTTAGTGTTTGTCCTAAATGTTGTACATATTGTTGAATTTTTGATTCACACTTTACATATAAAGGGGCTGTCCCTAAAACAGAGATTTGGAAGGGTCTCCCATACACTATTTCAAATGGGCTCAATTTAAGCCCACTTCTGGATGATGCTCTCATTCAGACCAAGGCAATACAGAGTGCCTGGTCCCATTTCAAATGCATTTCCTGGCATACTTTTGCCAGGGTCTTCTTTATTGTATGGTTCATTTTCTCAGTTTTTCCTGTAGAATGGGGTCTCTAAGATGCCTGTAGTTTCCACTGAATCTGTAGTGCCCAATTTTCTGGAGGTGAGTTATGGTTCATTGTCACCTTGAATGCTGTGAGGAAGTCCAAACCCAACTTGCCATCAGCCATTTTCCATGCAGCTGCTCCCAGCTATATATAACTCCCTGTCTGGTGCTGTCAGAGGCTGGTCTAAGCAATCATGCTGGAGGCCTGAGTCTCCCTCTGAGTTCAGGAGTGGGGTGGTCAGGTCCAAGGTAGTAGTAGTCTTTAAGGTAACATTTGGGTGTCTAACAAAGTTGAAGGGTTGGGCACTACAGGATGAATGTCCTGGACACTGTCATTTATGGCTACTGGTTGAATCCCCTCTGAAGCTTTCCTTTTAAGGGAGTATTGTTTCCTCCATGTGATCCACTCCCTTCTTTACATTAGTTTTTACAGGTTGGATATTAACTGCTCTATCTTGGGTTCCATTGTCCCAAACAGGTTGATTGACCTGCTCGTAGATCTCTGGTGAGAAGAACTTACCTCTGAGTCCTCTTGGGCAAGTTGGAAGTGCCTGGAGCTGGATAGCATGTTCCAGTGGGACTTCTGCACATAATTGTTGCTTTCTTTTCAGCTTCAGTTACTAGTGCATGCAATTTACAAAGGAAATCTCATCCCAGCAATGGAATGGGGCAGTCTGGCATGTAGAGAAAACTATGTGTAAGCTCTTGATCTCAAGCTGGCATTCTTGGGGTTGAAGAAACACCTGTTTTTGTCATTGTCCAGTCACTCTAGAAACTGTTACTGCAGATGAACTTTTCTTGATTAATTTTGTATTTAGCACTGAGTATGTAGCTCCCATATCTATAAGGAAATTAATTAGTTAGTTTCCCACTATCAATTGTACCCAAGGGTCCTGTGAGGAAATATAGCACGTTGGGAGATGACTAGGGGAGCCCTTGGGCCTCCCCATTTATCATCAAATTCTCCATTCCTTTCTAGCATTTCTTGGTGAAGATTTTTATCCTCTTTATTTCTCCTTTAAAATTTCAGGCATTCCCTTCTCCAGTGACCTCCTCCTTGCAAGAGGCACATTGATTGGCACCTAATGGGTCTTTCCCTTTTCCTTTCAGGTTCCATCTCTTCTTGTGGTTTCCCAACACTCTTTCTAAGAAAATGGTGGCATGCCTCAATTTCCTTGTTTCCTGGGTGCTGTAATCCTTAAAAACTGTCCACCAACTGGGAGGGATTCATCCCTAATGTCCCATCTAAACATTGGAGTTTCTTTCTGATACCTGGGACACTTTGCCCAATAAAAGTCATGTTTACCATTGGACATTTTCTGGTGCCTGTGGGTCAGCATCAGTGTGCTTTTGATAGGCCTGATAGATTCTTTCTAAAAATTCAAAACAGCCCTGGCTGGTGTGGCTCAGTGAATTGATGGCTGGCCTGTGGACCAAAGGGTCACTGGTTGATTCCAAGTCAGGGCACATGCCTGGGTTGTGGGCCAGGTCTCCAGTAGGGGGCACACAAGAGGCAACCACACACTGATGTTTCTTTCCCTCTCTCCCTCCCTTCCCCTCTGCCTAAAAATAAGTAAATAAGACTTCCGGCCAAGATGGAGGCGTAGGTAGACACACTGTGCCTCCTCGCACAACCAAAAGGAGGACAACAACAAATTTTAAAAGAAAAGACAACCAGAACTGACAGAAAATTGAACCGTATGGAAGTCCGACAACCAAGAAACTAAGAAACATACATCCAGACCAGTAGGAGGGGCGGAGAGGACTTGCATGGCGGAGCAGCGGCTGGCGGATCCGGGAAAGGCGCGGCTGGCCGGGAGAGGTGGCGGCTGCGGCCCGGGCGTCCCACTCCCTCGTGAGGATAAACGGGGAGGAACGGCTCGGGAGCAGGACGGACCCCGCGGCCCAGAGTTCCGGCGCCGGGAGGTGAAGCCTCAAAGCCTCTGATTGAAAACTCCTGCGGGGGTTGAGGCGGTG
>VMDR010019416.1:0-18294 GCA_007922815.1 Macrotus californicus
TGACTTTATTTATTAAAGGGCAGCCAGTTGTAATTTTTACAGGATTGTGTGAGCTATTCAAACTCTTTAACCTCTGAACAGGTTATTAGCTTCCAAAACCACGATGGGGATGAATACGTAATCCTTTTAAGTTTTTATTCCATTCAGTGAAAATCCTTACAATTCATATTACCATGAATTTGCTTTAGCCATCTCATTTGCATAAACAGTTCATCAGCCTGGTCCCAATAGGCTCAACCAAAGAAAAAGACTCCAGTGAGTGGACATTATTACTGAGTCTTGTTAAGTAGCCATAAACCAAAATAGTATCAAATTTAGGTATGAAATTTCACATGTGCAAAGTACTGTTAAGGTGAAACATTTTTGATGAGATTTTTAAAATATTTGAAATATTAAAAAACATTATCTTTAAACAGCCTATAAGAGAGTGATTCATTTTTTAGTTGTGTTTTCCCTAGATCATAGATCTGTTACCTTTATGCAGAAGCACATTGCATACAAAGTCTTTACTTCTACCTCTTTCAACAAATTTTCCAATATTGAGCTGTGCCCCTATATACTTGCCTTAGCTCCCTTAAAATACAGTATTTTCAGAACCAAAGCAAAGGAGTATCTTCACACAAATATTCTTGGAGGCCTACTTTACAAAACTGGTGGTAGTATTCTTTATTGAGACCTTGCAAAATTCCGAGTTCCTTTTTCTTGTTTAATTAACCTGAGGTTCATTTCTTATTGCAGGTATTTAAATACTGAAAAGTCATGTACATATCACCCCTAGGTTTATCTTTGAATGTATTTATAGACGCCTCTGGCTCTTCCTGTGAGTGTGCAGTTCATTCTGGTTGGAGTTCTTAAGAGTCAAAGAAAATTTCTGCCATGATACCTGGCTTCATGAGAGGTGCTTACATTATTTTGTATTAACAGATTATAATTATGTAGTGTTAAAAGCCTTCAAGGCTGGAAGTTTTTCTGAAAGAAAGGGCTAGCCAGAGTAAAAGCCAGGTCCTGGGGCCTGTAGTCTAAACCCCCAGCAGCGGGCTGGATGGAGAAGACACGTGCCACGATCTTGGGGTTGGCAGGGCTCTTTTATACGCTGAGTCTGTGGAAGAAGGATGTGAGCACTTATGAAGGAATTGACATTGGCTCTAAATAAAAGGGGCTGGAAAGGAATCAGGACAGTGCTAGGATGTGCGTTTGTATTGGTTGTGGGCAACAGTCCGGAATATTCACGTGTGAACTGGGTGAGGCATCATCCAGAAATAGCTGTTTTGCCTAGGTAATCGTAGGAGTAGCTCCTTGGAATGTAAAGTCTCAGCACACATTCAGGAATGTGAACCGTCTTTTCTTGGTTTCAGCCCTAGACTCTGTTAACTAATTGTTTTTTCCTGTCTCTCCCACCCTCTGACCTGCTGTGATTTAATTTAGAACATCAGAGGATACCTTAATATTTGGCCTGTCTATATCCCCTTAGAACGAAAGAAAAGACTAGTTGAGGTCTACTTAAGATAACCAAATTAAAATTTTTTTTTGCCTTGCTTTGCCTTAAAAGCATTTAAAGCACATTTTTTTGTTATGTTTGATCACTTAAATTGCTGGTTTTTTTCCCCTTAACCAACCATAGAAATCAACCACTGCTTACATGTGAACGAATGTTAATATATCCCCTAAATACCCTTGGTTAATTAGATGTTTTAAGGCTTTGTATTTACTAACAAAGTAAGGATTTTTTTAAACGTGGTATTTATCTGTAAAGGAAGATAGTTCTATTCTCAAGATATCTCACCATTCCCAAATTTTATCTGAACAGAAAGTCTTTCTCACGTAGTTCCATGCTTCAGTTGCTAGATGGTTTCTACAGATGCTGTGTCGTGTGCCCCTTTGTTTATAATGGGCTGATTTCGACAGGTATTTTTACATTGGAAAAGCAGCACATTCTCTCCCTGGCTGCCTAGGATGCCAAGTTACTCACTGTACGAATGTAACAATTTGAAAATTCAAAATTCAGCTGTGTTGATATCTGAAATTTGATTGCTATAGGCTGACATGGAAGCCCAGAAGTTTGCTTGTTTTGTAAGAGAAGTTTGCCTCTGAAACCGTCTTTATAGCTGGTGGTTCTCGAGTGCTCAAATTGCTCTCAGTCTGAGGCCATGCATCACTTTCCTACAATGTGGAGTTGGGCACAGCTGGCTTTTACACCTGCGACTCCTCTGTTTCTGTCCTGTGTGATTGGCCAGTGTCTGTTCTGCCCGACAGGCTCTTGAGGTAGATGGGTAAACAAGACACCTTACAGGTGGTGTGGCGAGGACTAATTTTGTTCCCATAAAGGTGACTTAACCTGTTCACTGTGATCCATTAGTCTCAAAAGTAAATTCTGCAGGCTGTGTGATTTCCCTTCCAAGTTTTGGGGGGAAGCCTCACTTAAAACCTGTTTACTTGTCGGTTTAATTTGATTTGGCTATTGTTAATGAGTACATTCTCATTTTTTTGAAGGTATGTTTTTCAAGCAGTTTCACTTGGTTTGAAAAACTTCACATGTACTCATTATGTTGACAATGACTGGGGTTTGGTTTTCTGAATGTTCTCAAATCCCCCAAGGACTGTTGAATAGGATGTTTGTTGATAGAAAATCCAAAACAGGAATATGTGTATATGGCATGAATTCAATTAGTCATTGAATTTCAGCTTGGTATCTATTACAAGGAATTAATAAAATTTGTGTATGAACAATGTAAATCCAAGTCTTGTTAATATGAACCAGAAGCAACTTTCAGTCCTGGGGAAATGTGGGAAATGAAGGTTCTGATATAAGTTACTCCGAGTAACTTCAGATATGCCAGGGAGTGTGGTCTTGGGATCAGATCGTCGGCATTCCAGTCTTGGCACCACCACTTTCTTCCCTACGGCAGGTTGGTGATGTACCTGTCACAGGGTGTGAGGTTTAAGGTTTGGGCAGTGGGGAGGGGCTCCAAAGGACAAATGAGCCCTGGCCAGCGTGGCTCAGTTGAAGCATCACTTCGTACACCAAAAGGTTGAAGGTTCACTCCTGGTCAGGGCACGTGGCCTAGGTTGCAGGTTTGGTCCCCTGTCAGATGTATGTGAGAGGCAACCAGTCCGTGTTTCTCTCCCCCCTCATCCCCTTCCCCTCCCTCTAAAATCAATAAGCATGTCCCCTGGTGAAGATGAAAATGCAAATGGAGGAGGCAGGAGAAGGGGCATGGATAGATGACATGGGAGAGTACCCTAACAGGCATATGGATATTTGGGGTGTCAGGGAATGATGAAGGCCAATCCATGTGCATTAAACTTCAGTGTGTGCTTTGCCTACTGTTTACATTTTTTTTTATTTTAAGATATTACTTAATTTTTAGAAGGGAAGAGAGGGAGAGAGACATCAATGTGTGGTTACCTCTCATGTGCCCCCAATGGGGACCTGGCCGCATTCCAGGGATGTGCCCTGACTGGGAATTGAACCTGTGATGCTTTGGTTTGCAGCCCACACTCAATCCACTGAGCCACACCAGCCAGGGCTGAGTACAGGATTTTTGTTTAATTCAGACTTTGGGTGGTTTTGTTTATTTAACCTCTTGCATCAACACAAAAAGCAAAGGGTAGTTGCAATTATCTGGAAGGAGGATTAGCCATGAGAAACTTAATCATAAACTGCTTTAATATTGCTGCTGTCCTCCAACTTCCTGCTCCCCCAACCCCCTCATTTTCCTACACCTTACACTTGAAAGACAACTCTTGCCTGGCTTTGATGAGGTAGCACTAGGATAGAAAAGTTATTCTAAAATGCACTTTAAGCCTAAATGTAAAATAAATGTTTTGAAGTCACATTGAAAGATTTGTCTTTATCTTAGGTTGATAACACCAGTAAGGGCTTATTTTGTTAGCATTTAATAAATTGCATGAGTTTTATTCAGAAGCATTACAAAGTTGGTAATTCCACTCAAAACTACTCTGTGGACCTGCCTGTTCCCTCCCCCCAACCCCACCTTCAGAGCAATGTAGGACTTCACCAAAAAGGGTTTTTATCACATTGCCGTGAAATTAAGAGGCTTACTTAGATCTTACACAAATACCCAGGCATATATCTGAGATCAGTTTCTTTTAGTTTTTCATGAGCTTGAGTAGGGATGGCAAAGTACTAGGTTGGCCAAAAAGTTTGGTTTTTTCCGTAAGATGGCTCTAGTAGTGCTTAGTTGTCTTTAACTTCATTCTAAACAATTTTGTTAGATTGTGTTGTGACAGCTGTCATATCAGTGTGCATTTGAAAACAATGCAAAATTTGTGAATTTATACATAGCCATATTTAATATTGAAGATGAGAAAATACACATTTTGGCATGTTACGCTTTATTATTTCAAGAAAGATAAAAATGCGACTGAAATGCAAAAAAAAGATATGCGCAGTGTACTGACAAAGTGCTATGATTTATCGAACATGTCAGAAGTGGTCTGTGAAGTTTGGTGCTGGAGATTTCTCACTGGACACTGCTCCGTGGTCGGGTAGACCAGTTGAAATTGATGGCGATCAAATCGAGACATTAACTGAGAACAATCAACATTACACCACATGGGAGATGACTGACATCCTCAAAGTATCCTACTCAGTAGTTACTGATGAAAATGAGATGTGTCTTGTCTCACAGAAAAAACTAAATGGACTCTCTGGCCAACCCTTAGCCATTCTTCAGTGTTTGCTGTTTCAGTTTGTCACACTACAGTGCCATAAAGATCTGTTAACTTTGTTGAGTACAAGTGAAAATGTAGGCTACCAACACCGGGTGATTGCAAGTTGACATCACCTGGTAAGCTTTTATAAATACAGGTTTCTACATTAAGTATCTGCTTTAAATTGCATTAACACAGGTGTGGCAGGCAAGTTAGAGGAATACTTGACCAATAGGTGATGGACACTTTTGGTGCCTCATTGAGCAGGTAAGTGGGTTTTTTATTTCTCAGAGCTACTCATTACACTATGGAAGGCATAGGACTGGTGGCCACGCAGGAGGGACAGGGTGAAGCAAGGACGTGGAACACAGCATGTTCCCCAGTCCCGTACTCGAGAGCTCACTCTCCCACTGTGGCAACCCCTAAACCAGCCGCTGGGAGGTGGCCACCCTGCCAGGGCTTAATAAGTAGGCTCAAGCTAAGGGAAATGCTGTTGAGTTGGAAGTACTTGCAGGAGTTTACTCAGGAAGTTAAATTCCCTTTGGTGGAGTGTGGGGTCTGGAGCATACAGGAAGATTCAGCACGTAATGAAATGCACTTCCGGACGTGAAAACATGGTGCATTGTGCTTACTGAAAAGAGCTGACCGTAGAGGGGAAGTAGTGAAAATCTTTTCACACTATTCATGTAATAAAAATCACAAACATAACTGGTGAATTTATCAGCATCTCAGTGAAGTCTGGGTAAATTTATGTAACTGATTCTGTTTATAAAGTATAAATCTGGAAGGTAGCAGGGAAAGTGCTCTATAGTCAGATAAATCTGGGTGGCAGTCCCAACTCCCACCTACCGATTGGATGACCTGGAGAAAATTATTTAGCCCTGAGCCCTGTTCATCATTCACTACTTACCAACCCAGACAGCGGCAAAAGTTAAATGGTGTGCGTTTTTCTAATAAGCTGAATGAACGCCAGCCCTCCCCGCCCCCACCTGTCTGCACTCCAGTCTCCTAGACCCTTTTCCTACCAAGGAAGCTGTATGGGGTCGAATACGGACATTGGTAAGAGCAGAATTCCAATCTCTCAGGACTTAGACACACTGGTCAACAGAACTAGCTCTTAAGACCAAGGCTTTCCTGTTGAAACTTCCAAGTTCTGAAGGTTCTGTTTAATATTCCGAAACTGTTCAGGGTTCCATATCAACAGAGAAATAAGTTTGTTAACACCAAAGGCTTGTGCCCATTATTGTGATTTGCACGCATAGTATAAACATCTTCCTGCTCTTTCCCCATGACGTTTAATCGGCTAGAATGTAAATAATTGCTCCAAAGTAAGATAAAACCATTCAGATTTTAAAGAATACTAAAGATCCCAGTTAAATTTTTTTTTTTAATGTAAGCCCTACTTTAACAAAAGGATGTCTCAGGTTATGTTGATACACAAGTACAGGCATAACACAGAGAGTAGGTTCAGTTCCAAAGCACTGCAATAGAATGAGTCGTAATCTTTGTCAGTGGAGGGTCTTGCCTTCAATTTGTACAAACAACAACAAAAACAAATGCAACATCTGTGAAGTGCAGTAAAGCAAAATGCAATAAAATGAGGTGTGCCTGCAAGGAAAATCAGGGACACATTCCTTAGATCCCTGTCAGGCGGGAGAACTGTCCCAAGTCGGAGAGAGACGGAGGGAGATGCACCCACAAAACCCATCTGGACAGTTTGACCAAAGTAAAACCTGTTTCCCCTGAGCTGGACCACCCTTCACATGTATTTTTCAAAAACTTGAAGCAGGCAGCTTGATTTTAACGAAATCTGACAACCGGTGTTGGAGTACACCTGCAGTCTAGCTGTACCATGTTGAACTGACAGCAGCCAGTTTTTTTAAAGATACAGATACAACTAAAAACAATAGGTCTCAATGAAACTTAGTAGGCCGGTGGAGTTGACAGCTATCGAAACCTTACGGAAAACACTTAGTCCACCCACTTAAAACAAGGGCTTGCTTGTAATAATTTTGACAGCTTGTCCGCGTTCATTTTGTGAGGTTTACCAATGTTTGGGAAAGGAAGGTAAAGAGTGGGAATACCCTTCATTCAAGTGAAAGGAGGAAAGTGTCCCGAAAAGTTCATGTACGCTGACTCTCTCTCCACTTCCCCAGTCTAGCTTTAGCCCCCCAGCTGGCTTAGGTTTAGCTAGTTCTGGATGTTGCAATGAAGTAACTGCAAACAAGTGAAGACCTCAAATCACAGTGTGTGACAGGGAAAGCAGCCCGAGGTTTAGGGAGCCACCTTGAATAACTCGGCTTCTTGTAGGTGGAGTCTTCAGAGGAGTCTGGGGACCCCCTGACAAGGAAGCACAAAGGCCCTTGGCTCTTCCTATTAACCTTGAAGCTCCTATAAACAGCAAGGTTAAGATTGCCACCAAAATGAACAGAACCTAGTGTCTCCTCTCCTTCCTCAAGTCTCCTGTAAAAATGAAATGTGCCTTCACCCACGAAGCAATTAAATACAATTTTCTGGTTTTTACAATTTATTTTAAACCAAGACATGAAAATCGACAGGACAAAAATAAAAAGAAATGTTGCATCAGCAATAGAGGCTATATAGTCCCCGGACAGTCAAAACTGTAAACACTGGAATAGGTGTTTTTGTTACTAAGAAAATGTTCTCATATACATAGGTAATTACGCCTGAAGCTTGAAAAGACTAATACATAACAAACTTTTCAGCTGGTGACGCTGTAGGATCTGGTTAAACTGGGTTACACTGACTTTCCAAGCAGGAGAGTAAAGGCCCTCTAACCATCATTCCCACAAGGAAGCAATTCACGGATTATCTGTCAGGGAACTGGAAAGTCTTGGTAGATTATTCAGTGACTTCTCTTCAAGAAAGAGTGCTTCAGAAGCTGAGCAGCAGAAGGTCGCTCGTGCTGGTCCCTAAGAAGGGAAAAACACATTAGAAGCATCACCCAGAAATGTGCATACCAATTAGAGGTGGTTGACTCAAAATGCCGACTTTAAGATGAAATACCGTCTCTGCCAGTCACACAGATGGACTGAGTCCAGCTCCGGTTTTCAGCGGTGTGACCTGAGGCAAGTGGCTCAAACTCTTCTCATTGGCAAAACGGGGATAACAGTGATGCCTACCTTGTTGGGGAGGATTGAATAACGTATGTGCAGCTTTTAAACAGTGTCTGGCACATAGTCGTTGTTCAAAACATAGTTGCTATTATGATTAAAAAGTAGGCTCTATTTTTCACATTGGGGTTATGTTCAGTTTGGGGTAGAGTTTATGCACAAGTGAAATAATAATTTTTCAAAAAGCTCAATGCGCTTTGAACTAGCAATAAGTTTACTTTTGAAAACTTGAGGCATGGGAATCCAGAATTGAAAGGCCGTTGAGCAGACATCTAAGGATGCCGTGGTGACAGACATAACCCTACTTGGGCACTCTTGGAAAAGCGTAAAGTGAAAGGAGAAGTTGCTCAATGGCAATAGTACGATCGTGCTTTTGTTTTCTCCCCTCGAGAAACCAAAACATTTTTGCCAGTGAGCCAGTCAATAAACTAATAAACCAGTCGGCAGTTATCTGCAATGACCTATTCCAAAGGCATGCTTTTGGTTAAATGGGCATCTTTGGATAAGTTTTGAAGCAAATAAGCGCCAAGAATAGCCTAGGTGAAAATGGGGAGAAAAAGTAAAATACTTTGGGGAAAAAAGGGGTGATAAATCATTTACAAATGAAAACCTCTCCCCTTCTGAAGGCTCTTTCTCTTGCCTTCAAATTATGCACACATCTCTCCAAAAACTCCTTTCCTGCCCTGGCTGGGGTTGCTCAGTGGACTGAGCACCAGCCTGCAGACCAAAGGGTCGCCAGTTTGATTCCCAGTCAAGGCACAGCCTGGGTTGCAGGCCAGGTCCCCAGTAGGGGGAGCACAAGAGGCAGCCACACATTGATGTTTCTCCCCCTCTCTCCCTCCCTTCTCCTCTCTAAAAATAAATAAAATCTTTAAAACAAAAAAAAATCCTTTCCTTAACCTGGAAATAGAGGAAGTTGTCATCTTCCTCTATTCCTGACAAATTTCCATAATGTGACTGTAGGGTAAGTGGAGGCAGTCTGGCTTCCTCACCCAGGGGTCTGGGTGACTAAGGGAAGCAGTGTTCCCATAGCCTTGGAGGGGCCTGATAAGTAGTGTTCTCACAGCCTTGAGCCTGGGTCTGATAATCGGTTCCCATAATGTGAAGTGGGCTCGCATGCACAGAATCGGCTATGTTATATAATTTTCTGGCTGGAAGCTGGCTTTGCTCTAGCATTTAAAAAGGGGCTAAGGGCTCCCTGCTGGGTGCCACACTGGGGAGCAAGGGCCACGACATGTGCCACACAGAGACATGCAGGGGGACACTCAGCTTGCAGCGTGCGTGGCTCACCCACCCGTGAATAAAGGCACGCCAGACATCCCAATGGCTCCATGAATATTCTTCCATCTACCCGAATACCGTGAACCTGTCAGGCCTTGAATGCTGGCAACACAATGCCCAAAACCAGTGACTTTTTCAACATTCATTATCTTAAATTCTTAACCTTTGGTCCACTCCTGTCTCCATAGAAATTGCCCTGTTCAAACTAACCATGATGCTCAGACCAGTGGGACTCAGTTAGCTGGGCATCATTTCACAAAGTGCAAGGTCACCGGTTCAATTCCCGGTCAGGGCACATGCCTGGGTGGTGGATTCATGCCCCCAACAGGGCACATATGAGAGGCAACTAATCAATTTTTCTCTCTCACACAGATGTTTGTCTACCTCTCTCTCTCCCTCTCTCTCTAAAAATGAATACATAAAATCTTTTTAAAAAGCCATGGCTTTCTCATTCCCAAATTTAATGAACTCATTCTCCTTGTCATCTCTGCATCATTTGAAGCATTCACTGCCGACCTTCCTGAAATGATCTCTGCTGAGACAGGGGAGACTGATCTCCTGGTTCTCCGTCTGCCCTGGAGCAACCCCCTGGCCTCTCTCTTTCTCTCTTCCCTCCTTTCCTTTTCGCACTTACGTGCCAGACTCAGTGCTCCACGCATAGTATTGTCTTCTCCTATTTTCACAACACTGTCCTCCGCCTCTAGTTTGTTGTTTTTTCCCCCCATGACTGTAGCCACAAGCTTTGTGATTCTGAAATACTGGCTGCTCTCCTGGGCCCCAATTCCACAGCTCCAGAGGCTTCCTTAGATGGAGGGCCCTTCATCTACTTCTCCCTCTGTTTCTCTCGCACGGCTTTGTATTTTAATCTCTCCCATTACCCAGGCTCAGACCATGAAGTCCTGTCATCCTCCGTTACCGAGTTCTGACTCGCCTTCCCTGAAGTGTCCTGGAACTCTCTTCACGGGGCCACGTCCCAGGCAGCCTGCACCTGGGGACTTGCAGGGCGATGCCTGTGACCCGCCCTGTCACTCGCGCCCCTCCTACCCCAGGCCCGCAGGTCCCCGGCCCCTCGCGGCCTCGCTTCCCAGAGCGGCCGGCCCCGAGGAGTGGAAATCGCCGTGGGGACTGCCTGCCGCCCCGCGCGGGACGGACCGAGGCCGGCCTACCCCGCGTACCTCCCGGGCCGGCGTTGACCGAGGCCGGGCACCCCGGGCGGCGGGAAGGGCACCCAGCACCCAGCTCCAGCCGGTCGCACTGGGACACCCCAACCAGGTCCCCTTCGCGGGGTTCTGCGCTTAAAAACCCGCCCCGAGAACAACCGGGGGAGTGCCACGTCCCTCGTGGGCTCCGCTCCCCGCTAGTGACCCCGCTAGTGACCCCGGCCCTTGGCTCGCCGCGCCGTCCGGCGGCTCCGACCTGACGTTCTGGGTCGAACCCGGGACCCTCCGGGACCCCCCGGGCCCTCCACCCCGCTTCACTCCTCTCTCCAGAGGCCCCCCCTTCAGGCGCCCTGGCCGCAGCCGGGCCTTTCCGTCCACACCGGCCGCTGTCCCCCGGGCGAGTCCTTGACCGCGGACTCCAAGCGCTCGGGTCCGTCCAGGCCGCGCCGGCCTCGCCTCCCGCTCCGGGGGTGACCCTCCGAGGCGGGGCGCTGGCCGCGTCTCTCCTGCGGACGCCCTGGCGAGGCCGCCCGGTCCTCGCGGGTCCCGGTCCCCGACCAGGGCCGTTCCGGCCGCGCTGGTGACTCCGGGAGTCGGGCTCGCCCTCCTAGTGGTCGCCCTCTTCCTGCTCTCCTTCTCGTCACGGTTGTGGGACAGCTCGGTCCCTTCCCGGCCGGGACACGCCTCTCCGCTGCCCGGCTCGCAGCCTTAAGAACGACAGCCAAAACCGGCACTTTTTCGACTTCAAAACCCTCACAGATCCTGACAGCTCCCTGCCCCCCTCCCGCCATCCCGCACACCGCCCTCTGCCCCGGGCAGGTCCCTTCCCCTCCCGCCATCCCGCACACCGCCCTCTGCCCCGGGCAGGTCCCTCCCGGCGCTGAGACCACTCGCCTCCTTCTGGGGACTCGGCACCGCTCAGCCTCCCAGCCCCAGCAAAGCCCGTGCACCCGCCCGTTGCCTCGTAGCATCGACCTCCTCCGGGGCTTGCCTCGATCCCCAGTGCCCGCCCCCACTGAGGCCTCAGGGGACTGTCCCCTCTCAGGCCAGCCGCAGGAGAGAGGGGGCAGTGCGGGCCTGTTCCTTTTCACTCCCAGCCTTAGCACTCAGAGGGCCTCACTAGGACGGCTTTCCAGGCATTCGACAACACAGAGGAGGAAAAAAACCTAGAACGAAAAGGAGAGACAGAGAGAAAAAAGAGAAAACGCCAGGGAGAAGGAAAGGCAGGAAGGAGAGAGCAGGGGACCCCTGAAGCTTGCCACTGCCCTTCAGGGACAGACCCCCAGGGGTCGAGGGAAAGGAAAGAAACCTACTCAGGCGGGGACTCCCGGGGTCCTTGTTTCAGGTGTGGAAAGAAGGGACATTGGGTGAGACTCTGCCCCAACCCATGGCCACCTGCCGGACCCTGTCTGCTCTGCAAGAAGCCAGGGCATTGGAAGGTTGACTGTCGGTGGGCCCCCAGCCCAGGGTCTAGACTTCCTTCCTCTGTGGGAGAGGCGGCCCCTGAGTTCAAGGTCCCTGACCTACTTGGTCTAGTCGCAGACCGACAGGGCTGGGGTTCAAGAGCCCATAGGTTGCCATCACCACCGCTGAACCCAGGGTAACCCTAGAAGTGGCAGGTAAGCCCATGTCCTTTATCCTAGATGCGGAGCCATGTTCTCAGTTCTGTGAGAATATTCCGGGCCTTTAACCCCCTCCTCAGCCTCTGTTGTAGGAATAGACGGAAAACTAAAACCATGGACCACCCCTCGGCTCTCCCACCATACAGGGGAACACACCTTTGCTCACTCTTTCTTAGTGATACCTACCTGCTCTGCCCTGCTAATACGGAGGGACATTTTAGCCAAGCTACAAGCCTCCCTTCTGACACCCTCATTACAGAGCCTAAACCCACAGACCGTCCTGCTGCTAACCTGAGGGAGCCACTGCAACTCCCCAGTGCCCGACTCATCAGACCCCACCTTCCCTTCCTCTGTCGACCCTCGACCCTTGGGTCTGGGACACAGAACGCCCTTCTGTGGCATTTTCACCATCCCTTCCCTCCCAGCCACAGGACCTCTTTGCTTTCGCTTGGACAGACCCAACTACAAACGTAAGCAAACAACTGACAGGGACTGTCCTCCCTCAGGGCTTTAGGGACGGCCCCCATCCCTTCCGTCAGGCCCTGGCCTCTGACATACGAGAGACAGACCTAGTCCCCCCGCACGCTGCTCCAATATGCAGATGACATTTTACTCTGTGGTCCATCTGAAGACATCTCGCAGGAGCACACCATCGCCCTTCTTAACTTCCTATTAAAAAGGGTTACCGGGTTTCCAAGACAAAGGGGCAGTTTTCGCTGACTCAGGTCACCTACCTAGGGCTTTTCCTAACTCCCACCCATAAGACCATCACACAGCAGCACCGAGGTCTCACCACTAACACCTCTGTACCTCAGACCAGGCAGGAGTTACTTTCCTGCCTGGGGCTAGCCAACTTCTTTAGGGCCTGGATTCCCAACGTGGGCCTAAATAGCTAAACCTTTACACCAGGCCACCACCGGTGACAGGAGTCTACAGAAAAACCAAAGCCTATTTCTAAAGCTTTCCAGAAACTTAAGGATGCCCTTGGGCAGGCCCCCACTTTAGCTCTCCCCGATCCCCAATGACCATCTGTCCTATGTACGGACACCCGAGATGGCTATGC
Source organism: Macrotus californicus (assembly GCA_007922815.1). Taxonomy (NCBI): domain Eukaryota; kingdom Metazoa; phylum Chordata; class Mammalia; order Chiroptera; family Phyllostomidae; genus Macrotus; species Macrotus californicus. The sequence goes on from VMDR010019416.1 coordinate 12,935, forward strand.
CTTGGGCCTCTTAGCTCAACACCATGGACCCAATCCAAGGTCGGTAGCTTCTTTCTCTTAGCCACTAGATGCTCCATTCCTAGGCTGGCCAGCTTGCCTGTGCTCTGGCAGCGGTAGCCACGCTCATTCAGGAGGCTCATAGGCTAGTTCCACATTCCAACCTGACGGTATGTTCCTCCCGCTCCATAAACCCTCTCAGCACACACCCGCTATACCTAATGCTTCTCCCTCCCGGCTACAACTTCTCCACGCTCAAATCCCACAAAACCCTCAAGTCCAAATCCATCCCTCCCCTCGAAGTTTTAACCCAGCTTCCTTGCTGCCTCTCTTTAACTTGTCTATGGACTATCACCATTGTAGCAAAGTCATTCACCATGTTTTACATCCCTGATCTCCAGGATAGCCCTCTCCTGTCACTTCAACCCAATTGGTTCATAGACGGGAGTTCCTTTAAGGCCCCCAAGCAGGGGGCGGGCTACACTCTTGTCGCCCTTGATGATATTCTAGAGTCTAAATCTCTCCCTCCAGGAACAACCTCCCAACGGGCAGAGCTTATAGCTCTAACCAGGGCACTAACTCTCGTCCGGGGACAGAGGGTAAACATATACACGGACTCCAAGTATGCCTTCCGTATCATACATTCACACATCCCCATATGGAGGCAGACAGGATACCTCACTTCTAAACATTCCCCCATCATTAACAGAAACCTCATCCTCAAGCTCTTCCAGGCAGCCTCATTACCCAAACGTGCTACTGTAATTCACTGCAAGGGACAGCAACATAAGAGAGATCACGTTTCCATAGGAAACAATAAAGCAGACACCGAGGCCAAAAGGCAAGCCCACAACACTCAATCACGTACTCAGCTGTCAGTAATGCCCTCTAAAGCACCACCACACACCAAAGAGGAACATCTAAGTCTCCCCAAAGTGGGAGCGACCTTTTCCAACGGGAGGTGTACTCTTAACCACAAAATGACTTTACCACCACAACATGCCACCCAAATGCTTACTGACCGGCACAACCAGTTTCACGTCAGTGCGAGACCCCTCGCCTCTCTCCTCTTGTCAGACCCTCCAACACCGTTCCCTACCCTCTACCCTAGAAAAAATAACCGAGCAATGTGTCCTCTGCCAACAAACACCACCACAAGGGGGATTGAAACTCCCCCTTTCCCGACTCATCCAGCTAAGGAACAGGTCCCAGCCACAATTGTTAGATGGCCTTCTCCACTCACTCCTACACTAGCAGAAGCTGGCTCTCAACTCTGCTATCGATCTCTCCCCGTTGTCACTCGAGGCACTGCCATTGCCCCTAACTACCCCTTTCCTCATTTTATTACTATTTCTCTTAGTAGGACCCTGTTTAATGAAGCTGTTAATAAGTAGCATAAGAAAAACAGTTGAAGCCCCTGCAGCAGAAGCCGCGAAGGCCATTCTGCTACTAAGAGGGTACCACTCTCGACATCGTAGTCCAGCGCAAGAAGAGGATCCCCTTTTCCCTGAGCTTGTAAAATCTACCCCCCACTCAGCAGGAAGTAGTTTAGGGATGACATGACGCCCCTCAACCCTATATGACCTCTCCCATCCTTTTATATAAAGAAAAAGCAGGAATGACAGATCTAGGCAGGCCTAGGAGGAATGGAAAATCGCCAGGCAAGAAAACAGCACTGTGGGAAAGTGCACCGTGGGAAGCTGCCTACCAACCCTACCCAGGACAAACAGATGCCCAGCTAAGACTGGGGTCTGGGGTCAGCCTACCCGGCATAACAGGGGTCAGCGTTAACCCGAGGCTGACAAGATGTACCAAGAACAATGGTCAGCAGAAACGGCACTCAGCAACCAGCTCTAGCCAATCAGACTCTGACACCCCAACCAGGTACCCTTCATGGGGGTTTTTGCACTTAAAACCCTGCCCTAAGAACAATCAAGTGAGTCCCAACCTCCCTTGGTTGGCTCCGCCTCCCATCTTATTCCCTGCTAATAAACCCTGCTCCTTGGCTCGCCATGTCCGTCTGGAGGCTTGAGCGAGTCCGACCTAATACTTACTGCTCCCTGAAATTAATTTCTGCTCTGTCCAGTCCTTGTGCTCATCTCTACTTCCAAATCTTTAAGGTGCCTTACCCCTTTATTTCTGACTACCCACACTCCAAGGAGCACTCTCTAGACGTCAGGCTCTAGAGTACTTAGGGTTTTGTCGTAGAGTTTCAGGAGATAGTTATAGGCTTGTGTATGACACAAATTAAGCAAGATGGGTTAGTATTCTCCCCAACAGTTACTGACCAAGGAGCCCAAATTATGTGACTCATACTCTCCTAAGCAATTTGCATACGTCATTTCACTTAACCTTCACAACAACCCCATTAATTATTAGTGGTGTGATCTGGGTGTTGCTTAGTTTATAAAACTAATGTTTCAAAAGCAGAGCCATAAGAAAGACTTTACCCTTTCTCTTTACATCTGTGTAAAGATGCTCACATAGGTGAGTGATGACAACTTGAAAGAAAATGAGAATAGCAGGTAATTTCTGTGGCTCAATAATAGATCATTATTTAATTCAGAACAAAGCAACTATAGTAGTTTTAAGTTCTAAGACCAATCTCCAAAACTGGCACTGGTCCATATGATATTCTTAACACCTTGATGTCCCAGTTGTGATTTTGCAGGGAAGGAAGGGGCAGCTGTGTGCCTGGGGCTCTGCCCACAAAATCAATGCTGGAAAACCTACGGTGTCTCTGTACCTTAAGGATGCCCAGGACTGCACCCCTGGGGTATGTGTTCCCAACCTGGCCCACATGATCTGAAGTCACCAGGACAGCTGGATAAACATGTGCTGGAAAGGGAGACCCATGCATCCTGAGATTCACTAAGAAAGACATAATGACCCCCCTGGGAGTTGGAAGTTGCCATATATCCTTGCTGAAAGCACTGGAACTTTTCATCTGGGAATAAGAAAGTGTATTTCATTGAAAGGCAAGAAATACTGTTTGGTTGGGTCTCAAGTCTTCCTTATCCTATAAGAGCATCTAAATGTTGATCCTCACCAGCCTGTTCTGAATTATCCTGAGGCCAGGTGTGGGGGCGGGGTGGCTCCAGCACTCCAGCTCTCCCCCACCATACACACACATTCTATTTTTAATTTTTAATTTATTTTATTTTTTAAGATTTTATTTATTTATTTTTAGAGAGAAGGGAAGGGGGGGAGAAAGAGGGAAAGAGAAACATCAATGTGTGGTTTACTCTCACACGTCCCCCACCGGGGACCTGGCCCATAACCCAGGCATGTGCTTTGACTGGGAACTGAACTGGCAACTCTCTGGTTCACAGGCTGGTGTTCAATCCACTGAGCCACACCAGCCAGGACCATACACACACATTTAACCACAACCATCTTTCCAATTTTATGTATCATTCTTTGAATTGAGATTTTCTATGAGCAGAGAACATCTGGTTAAGTAAAATTTGAAAACCACGCAAGTGAGTAATCTCTAAGGTCCCTTACAGTTGTAACATTTTACCCAGAATTTTATTCCATAGATACTAGGGGACATCAGAACAGGAGAAAGGCAATGAGACTTCTGGCCAAGATGGAGGCATACATAGATATACTTTGCCTCCCCACACAACCAAAAGGACAACAATAAATTTAAAAACAAAAAATAACCAGAACTTCCAGGAAATCGAACTGTTTGGAAGTCCAACAACCAAGGAGTTAAAGAAGAAACATTCATCCAGACTGGTAGGAGGGGTGGAGCCAGGGCAGAGAGGACAGGCCATAAGGCAGTGGCTGGCTGACCGAGTGGTCCCACATTTGCATGCCAATAAACCAGGAGAAATAACTGAGGAGTGAGACAGACCACGCAACCCAGGGTTCCAGCACAGGGAAATAAACCCTCAAAACTTATGGCTATAATAATCTGTGGGGGTTGTGGTGGCAGGAGAAACTCCTAGCCTCACAGGAGAGTTCCTTGGAGAGACCCACAGGGCCCTGGAACATACACAAACCCACCAACCTGGGAATCAGCACCAGAAGGGCCCAATTTGCTTGTGGGGAGCAGGAGAAGTGACTGAGAGCCAACTGAGAGCTGAGCAAGAGGTATTGTTCCTTCTCACATCCTTCCCCCACATACAGCGCTGCAACGCAAAGACCAGGGTTGCCCCACCCTGGCAGGTACTTAAGGCTCCACCCTTTACTACATAACAGGCCTGCTGAAACAAAAAAATATGGCCCAAATGAAAGAACAGATCAAAGCTACAAAAATAGAACTAAGCGACGAAGAGATAGCCAATTTATCAGATGTACAGTTCAAAACACTGGTAATCAGGATGTTCACAGAAATGGTTGAGTAAGGGTGCAAAATAGAGGAAGAAATGAAGACTATGCAAAATGAAATAAAGGAAAATGAATAGAGAACCAAGAGTGAGGGGAACAAAACCAGGATTCAAATGAACAATTTGGAGCAGAAGGAAGAAATAACATTCAACCAGAACAGAATGAAGAAACAAAAATTCAGAAAAATGAGGAGAGGCTTAGGAACCTTCGGGACAACTATAATATTCCCACATCCAAATCTTAGGGGTGCCAGAAGGAGAAGAAGAGGAGCAAGAAAATGAAAACTTATTTGAAAAAATAATGAAGGAGAACTTCCCCAATCTGGCAAAGGAAATAGACTTCCAGGAAGTTCAGGAAGCCCAGAGAGTCCCAAAGAAGCTGGACCCAAGGAAGCACACACCAAGGCACATCATAATTACATTACCCAAGATTAAAGATAAGGAGAGAATCTTAAAAGCAGCAAGAGAAAAGGAGACAGTTACCTACAAAGGAGTGCCCATAAGACTATCAGCTGGTTTCTCAAAAGCAACCTTGTAGGACAGAAGGGGCTGGAAAGAAGTATTCCAAGTCACAAAAGGCAAGGACCTACATCCAAGAATACTCTATCCAGCAAAGCTCTCATTTAGAATGGAAAGAGCAGATAAAGTGCTTCCCAGATAAGGTGAAGTTAAAGGAGCTCATCATCACCAAGCCCTTATTATAAGAAATGTTAAAGGGACTTACCTAAGAAAAAGAAGAAGATCAAAAATATGAACAGTGAAATGACAACAAACTGACAACTATCAACAACTGAACCTAAAAAACAAAACCAAAAACAAAAACAAACTAAGCAAACAAGTAGAACAGGAACAGATTCACAGAAATAGAGATCACATGGAGGGTTATCAGCAGGGAGGTGGAGGAGGGGGAAATGGGGGGAAAGGCACAGTGAATGAGAAGCATAAATTGTAGGTACAAAATAGACAGGGGGAGGTTAAGAATAGTATAGGAAATGTAGAAGCCAAAGAATTTATGTGTATGACCCA
>VMDR010019417.1:0-18382 GCA_007922815.1 Macrotus californicus
AGTCTCGCTTATTGGAATAGATACCAGGCTCTGATTTTAGACAAAGTCTAATTTCTAAATTGCCACAATTCTTCAAATGTTCTTGGGAGAAGATACTAGATATCATAATTCTGTTTAAAAAAGAGATAATATACTAACCTGTCTCATGAGAGTATTAATAAATGAAAACAGTGTTATAGTAAAAATATAAAAGCACAATTGAAACAGGTCATAGTGACTTTCAAAAAGAGCATTCAATTACCAAAAAAGAAAAAGAGTGGATATTTTCTCTTTTATTATAAAATTGAATAGCAAAATTAAAGGAAGAAAGGGAAAGAAGGGAAGGAGAGAGTCCTAAAAGGTAAATTAAAAAAAAAATTAAACCCACATCTCATACTTCAATCTCAGAAGCAGAAATGACTGGTCCACACTGAAAGGTAAGAGCTGGGAGGGGAGGCTGAGCAGAGTTCTGGCTGGGCATCTCCTGTGTCTTCCCCACGCCTCTCACGGCCTCTGTACTTGGGAACAGCCTGGGAGAGGCTGCTGTGAATGGGCTATCTCTCATCCACAGGAATAAAGTGCCTCCCAATCTGCAACAGCCATTCTTGAATATAATAATTTATAAAGACAGATTTTGTTTCTTCATGTTCATCTTGTGTCTAGCAGTTATTCCAAAACTATAACAAGTTCAAATGCTAACTGTAGAGTGAAAATATGTTTACATAAAAATATGAATTTACAGTTGTTATGCTAGAAATCACAGAGTAGATAATAAAATTAGGTTTAGGTGTAGAAATACTTAGTCTATTTTTCCTTATTGCCCATCTCCAGTGGAAGAGGGAACTAACACAATTTGTTTAAAAGCAGATCTTGAGGATTTTCCCACCACCATAACAGATAAGTAAAGACAAAAAATACTTCTGAATAGTTACTTGGAAACTGTCAGGTTGTTCACAAGCCATTCTCACACAGAAGGAAAGTATAAATCAAAGCATTCCCATCCTCATCCCTACCCCTTCTTAGGAAATAATAAAGATCGTCTACATGTAACAGTTGAGGTTGCTTTCCACGTGACACCTGGCTGAGATGAATCCTTTCGGCACCGACCCCCCCGGAACAGCATACCTCTTCCACGGGAGCAGTCTTCTTCACTAGGATTCCTGGGTAAGACCATTTCGAAACAGAATAATTCACTTTTACCATGGAAAAACATTTTTTTTTCAGAGCTTTGAGGGAATTTATTGAGAGCAGCTTTCGTATATCAAAAGGGTGCTGAGCTTTCCTCCATCACCAGCAGGTGTCACAGCTGCTGGTCCCTTTATTGCCACTACTTGGCAGGCCAGACTGCAGGTACCACTAGACCTAGCAGCAGTCAAATCACCACGTCATCCCGCAAGACGCTGACTTTCCGTCCACCAAGGTCACACGCCTGGTGTCAGTGCGAAGCTTCCCGTCTGTTTTCCCCACCAGGTTGTCAAGGTCATCGATTATCTCATTTTGTTCATCCAGCTCATTCCCAATCTCTCGCCCCATTTGCTTCTGGCAACTGATGACAGAAGAAAGGGCATCAAGGCCTGCGTCCTGTCCTTGGATGATTTTCTGCTGCTGTTGCCGGATTGTCATAACCCAAGCCTTTGGTCTTCTCCAGCTCCTCAAAGAGCCAAGGGTTTGGGACGCCTTGCTTGGCCCCTCCCCTCATCAGGCTGGACCTGGTTGTATTTCCACCATTGCTCTCATACCGGTTTCGTTGTTGAATTTTCTCAGCAATCTTTTGTGCAATTTGGCAAGTAGAATCATATGTGGAGGACCAGGGGTCCGGAGCCAGGGTGAAGTCTCCCGCTTCCCCATGTCTTTCTTTTCAAAAGAACTACATAGCTACTCAATTGACACAGGACAATAATGTCTATAATAAGAAATAATAAAAATCATAAAACTATATTCTTGGTTGACTGTCTTATGAAAGTACCTAATACCTGTGTATTTTTGGTAAAGATCATTACAGATACTGTATTTCTGATTTTCCGCTTTAACAATGTATTATTTATTCAAATAAGTCTGCTACCAAAAAAAAGTGTATTTTCCGCACTTCAATACTTCAAAGAATCAACATTTATAATTCAATGAATAAAAATAACATCTCAGCAAAGATCATTCCTCTACATTCTTTAAAATGCCCGGCTCATGTATACTTGGAAGAACTGTCACACTCAGTCAGATGACCGTTATCTGACTAAAGTTCATGCCCACTTTAACACAGTAGCATGGATCATCCCAGGGCCTCTACTTAAAAGTTTAGTATAAAAGATCAGAACACAGGTCAGGGTAAAAATCTAAATAATAAACTTCTACATTAAATCTTAAAATGTCAAGAAACCACAAAGCAAACCAATAGATGCTAGTACTTCAGACCAAAGAAAATCATAACTGCCAACTGTTTAGTTGAATCTTTGATTTGTTCTACTACTGGTCTCACAAAAGTGAAAAAAAATCAATTAGTGTCAGAAACAAAAACAGTTTACACAAGCTCCTCCGGTCTCTGTGACTCTAAACAGAGGGGACCGGGATCTGCTTGGCTGAAGTGCTGTCATAGTCGTGCATTAAATCATTTGTGGTGTGATAATGCATGGCAATATACGAGCTGGCAAACCCAAAAGAGGTGACTGGCTGTAAGTTGCACGGGACATCCTCTCCCTGGGATGGGCTGCTGTTATAGATACTGTAGTACGGTTCGATCCGCGTGTTGACCGGCGTCGAGCTGCTCTGACCATAGTGTTGGTGTCCCGCTGAGATCTTGGGACTGACCACACTTTCCTTCGACTGACTTGGGCCACAGGCCTGGTCCACGAATTTCTTCTGGGGCTTCGGAGACAACATGTAGGCAGAGTTTGTTTCGTGATGAGAAGATTTGTTTCTGTTGACTTCGAGGTTCCCCTTGCCCATGGCTCGAAGACGAGTCTTCTGTCTGCAGCAGAAAAATCCCAGGCCTACGTACTGGAGGCACCAGAGCACTTTCCTTCTCAGCCCTGCACTGTTCCGAGAATATATAAAAGGGTTTAACCCTGACTTGAAAAATATAAGGGTGAATCCAAACAGCTCAAACTGGTAAAGGACAAAGCTCCCACTTCTGGACAGAACCACCTGCACCAAGGAAATCCCCAGTGGAAGACAGCACACCAGGACAGACAGCACGATGACCACACAGGTGACCACCGCTTTGGAATCCTTAGCCGCGGAGAGATTGACAGCTGAGACCAGCTGGAGCCGGCTGGCTGCAGGGGCTGGCAGCAGGTTAGGGCTCTTGGAGTGTCCATGGGTCTGAATGTGCTGCAGTTTGTTGTAGTTCTGGTTTCTGTAGAGAGCTGGCATGGCGCAGTGCACGGGGTCTCCACCTCCCTTCACAGGGGCCCCCATGAAAGGCTGTCGCCTGGAAGCATCAACTGTAATGATGGGGGGGCACTTTCTGACTTGGGCATTTTTCCACAGGGTCTGAGCAATCATGATGTAAGAGACAGACACCACAGCAACACAAAAGGCGAAGTCAACCACGTAGAGAGACAGAATGGCTTTCCCTTCTCCAGCAATCAGACTGGACATGGGAAGGCAGAGGTGGGACTTGCTGGTTTTCAGGGTGGCCAAGGTGGCGAGGGTGAAACTGGTGGCCCAGAGGAGCACTGTGAGGAGCAAGGTGCAGGGAAAGGACGCCAAGCGGTTTGGCTGCTTCCCCAGCACCATGCGGAGCCGGTGCAGGGCGATCACTGCCACGGTCTTGAGGGACATGAGGATGAAGCCAGAACTGGTGAGGTGGAAGGTGAAGCAGAAAGCATCTGGGATGCTACTGACTGAGCTGAAGAATAACACAAAGGTGAACATGGGGGCTGTCACTCCACAAATGAAGAGGTCACAGAAGGACAGGTTCAGGATCATGAAATCAAAGTTGGTTCTGAACTTCCTGAAGGCTGGATCAAAGAAGGACAAGAAGACAATGAAGTTGCCGTAAGAGCCCAGGCAGAAGATGACTGCGAGTAGGAAAGTACAGGCTACCAAGGTGGCCGTGTGGGTGAGACCCTGGGGGTCAGCCTGGAGAGCTGTGTGGTTCCCTGCCGGGATGTGAGGCGTGGGGAGCAAGGTGGTGTTGGGAGCATCCTGGAGGTGGTCCGTTGAGTTCATCTTCAGAGAGAAAGGTCTCTTCCTTCTGCGGGAAGGGAGTCAGGGCCTCAAACTCACAGATGAGCGATATATGACAAGAGAGACCCGAGGCAGAAAAGCCTGCACACAAAAAGGCATATCCTGAAACAGAAAGGAATTAATGTAGCAAGCAGAGTGATCTCATGATCGCTGAGAAAAGCACTAGAGTTTGTCAGCTCTGACCCAGGGCACAGAAAGCCCAACACAGGAAAAGACACACACACACACACCTGCAAATACAATTATCCAGCTAATTTGAGGTTTTAGGACACAGTGGTTTTCAAACTAGTTTTAGGCATCACCTAGAGAGCAGATTAAAAAAGTAGATTCCAGGGTGTCACCCACTGAGATTCTAACTGAAGGGTATCCAGATGTTACTTTTAAAAAAAAATTTTAAATGATTTTTTAAAAGAGTTTATTTATTTTTATTTTTAGAGAGAGGGGAAGGGAGAAAGAGAGGGGGAGAAACATCGATGTGAGAGAGAAGCATCATTTGTTTGCCTTCTCATAAGCACCGGGACCGAATCTGCAACCCAGCCGTGTGCCCTGACAGGGAATCAGACCAGAGATGCGGGACAGGGCCCAACCAACTTAGCCACACCAGTCAGGGCCAGAGGTTACTTCTGTCTGGTGCCAGACACTGGAGACACAAGACCAAAACCTCCTGGACAAAGAGATCACAATCTAGTTGGAGTTCAACCTAACTGCGTAATTACAGCCTAATGTGGTAAATCAGAGGATAGCAGAGTGCTATGGAAGTAAAAAGGAACCTAATCTGACCCGAGGTAGAGGTTGACGGGAGTGCTGGTGAAGAGGAGCTAGCTGGGTGAAAGGTGAGGGCAGGGGACAGGTCCCTGCAGCAGGACTGGGGTGAGAAACAGCATGTGCTGAAAGAACAAGCGGGGGCATCGCTGCAGTTGACTGTGGCCCTTACATGCTCACTCACAGACCCTATTTCTCTCCCTAAGAAGAGCCCTTCATTTGCCTGTACTGACCGTTCCTGCACCCTGCTTCTGATTTCTTGGCTAATCCCACACACTCCTTTGGAAAACAACTTTGTGTAGGACCATGTTTGAGGGAAAAATGAAAGTAACGAAGAGTATCAGAATTATATTTGAGATGTACAAGGTGCAAAGCACCACTCTGTAAACTTTAAACTACTGTGTAAATGTGCGTTATCATTATTCCAACGAGAACACCTTCATGAAGAAGCAGGAGGTGTGCACCCACTCACGCATCCGTCATGCAGTTTACACGGACCGTGCGCACACTGCATGCCAGCTTTAGGCCGGGTGCCACGGGTAAAAAAGACGAGTAAGACACAGCCTCTGCTTTAAAGAAAGAACTTGTTTTTCTTCTTGCTCCTTTATTTTCTTAACCTTTCTTCCCCTATTTTGCAATGAGATTTCCAGTACACTCACACAAATCTTCTGTTATCCCGAATCCAAAAGCCCTGAGTGGCTTGGTGCCCACCCTGCTCCCAAAGATGCTTCCAAGTGGGACAGCTTAAGTTGTCCCTTGGAGCCTGATGCAATGCTCTTGACTACCAGAAGGCATTTGCTTTAATCCAGCGTTTTAGGAATAACCAATAGCACTGGGGAGGTCCAGGGTTGATGTTCAGAATATTTAACCGCCAGCTCAAGCTGAGGCCTCCAGCTGTGCCAGAGGTTGACCCTTTGGGTGCTGGATCACGGGGTGCAGAGGAAGAGGCCAGGTCAGTGAGGGATTACTGGGGGCTCCAAGAAGCAGCTGTGGACCACCCAATGTACAGAAGCCTCTCAGCCTTCCGTCACAGGCATGGCTGTACCAGTGAGTACCGGACAAAACTGCAGTCCTGGGGACACCCCTGTAACTGACTAGCGTCCCTCCCAAAGGGAGAAGATGAGGCCTTCTGTGCCGCAATGTGCGAGTCATGGCAGCAGGATGAGTGTCCCCGCCTGGGGAGTGAGACCGACTTTTTTGTGACTTCCTTACAAAAGTTCAGTGAGAGAAGAATGCAAATCCTGACCTTTTGTTTCTTAATGATTAGAAATTTAAAAGTAATAATGGGTAGCTTATGTTTTCACTTAAAATTGTATTGTTTCTGAATACTTTTTGATACTCATGTCATGAAAAAGATACCCTTTTACAATTTTTGTTATTGTTAATTAGAGGATTAGGATTAACCGATGAAAAGAGAAGTGGAAGAGAAAACCCAGTGTGAAGAGGCAGGAAGGGCAGAGGTGATGCTAATGTTTACACAAACCCCCCTCCCCACACCCCACTCAGCCCCAAGGGGGTCCTCTTTGGAAGTAGGGAGGTGAGCAGGGGTGAAGAAGGAAGCAGGAATTTAGTTTGGGGAAAATTAGAAGGGAGAAGAATCTGGAATTAGGATGCGAAGAGAAACACTGAGTGAGTGGACAATACTGAAGAAGTGGGGGGATGGAAGACATGAAGACCCCCAGCTGGGAGACGTCTGGAACTGGAGTTGTCAAAAGGAAAAGGAAATGACAAACCAATATGAGTCAAAGGAAAGAGGCAGGAGGTACTTTCTGTGCAGTTATAATTTTTTTCAATAAATTAATTACAAACTAATGGAGACTTCGAGGTCGGGAATACAATTATCAGTATCATTGCTAGTATGTTAACTTCACCGAGTGCATACAATTATCAGTATCATTGCTAGTATGTTAACTTCACCGAGTGCTTATGATGTGCTGCCCACTCTTCGTAGTTCTGGAGTATGGAATCCTCACAGCAACTCCGAGACAGTTACTATAACTTACCTCCGTTTCATGGATGAGGAAACTGAGTCAGAGAGACAGCACCCAACTGGAAGTGGTAGAGCATGAATTTGAACTAGACGGTTACTCTCTAAAACCCACACTTCACCACCAGGCTAAACAGAACAACCAAGAGATCAAGGGAAGGATCCCAGATCAGAAGATTGTGACAGGAGGAATAATTTATTGGGTGGCTATTAATTGCCAGGCACTTATACTGGAAGCTTTGCATAAGTTATCAAACTTTATTTCATAATCAATATAATCCTATAAAGTAGGTATTGCGATCTCTTCCCAAGTCAAAGTTCTTGGAACCAAGATTGAATACACATACATATACGTACTTCTGTGCACGTTTTTGTCAAGGTTGATAATTATGGTTCTGGAATAAAGTAATTATAAATCACTCCTATTGGGATAATTTGGTGAAAAAGTTAGGAATCACAGGCCAGAAAGAGAAAAGGGAGGGAGAGCAGAAGACAGAATAGAAGTAAAGGCTTGGGCAGAGAAGGTCAAGGAGAAACAAAGGAAATGGAGGGCGAGGAAACCTAGGTCTTAGCACCAACTTTGGGGCTGCACGAAAGAGGAGGCTGAGACCACAATCTGGAACAAAGTTATGAAGACAGAACTATAAAACCCATTGATCTGAGGAGGGGGTAAGTGAGTAGCTATTTTCTATGACTAAATATTAAATGAAAATGGCTAATGTTTTTTTCAATGCCAGCATACAAGTTACTCTTTATCTCTGGGACCATAAATAGGTGCTGGAGGACAATGTGATTAAAATCATAAACCCAGAAAAATTTTAAGTTGGAACACCTGTCCTAAGCGGGCATATTAGCTACAATAACATGGACTGAATTCATAACATGTGCATCTTGTTACAACTGAGGAGGAGGGACCATAAAGTAACTAGTAAGCAAGGAATTGTAAATAAAAACTTATTGTACAGTGACAGTGGTTTCACCTTAAGATGTGTGAAGTCTCTGATAATTTAGTGTGCTGTCTTAATATTTTAGTACGTTAATACATTTTATATGAGCTTTCCCAGGTCAACTCAGAACCTGGACGTATTTTTTCCTCATAATGCCTTACATTCCTCAAGGACAGGCATTTTCAGAGTCTAATCCTCACCTATTGTATTATTATTCCCATTGTATTTGTATTGTCCGGAAAACCTCAGGGAAGTTAGATGACTTGCCCAAGGTCACTAAGATTGAAGCGAGATTTACCTGATTTCAGAGCCCAAGCTCTTTGACCCCAGTTAAACTACCTCTAGAAAGCCGGGAGCAGCGGACGGGGTGGGGTAGGGTCAGTGGCTTAGGGGGGTGGGGAGGCTGTGGAGCACGCCCTCACCCCAACTCAGTCTGGGTATGCAATGGAGATGGGGGATGGGGGGTAGACCCCTGTCAGGGACCAGCGATGGGAAGGAGCTCCCGGGGTGAGTGAGGTAAAGAGGGCCTAGGCCGGGCCAGGAAGCTTGTAAAGAGTGGGGAGAGGGTTGGTGGGGTGAGGTCTCGGCCAGGCCATGGGCAGTGGGGAAGGGGTTCCACGGCCACGCGGAGCCTGGGAGAGGGCCGGGCAGGGGCCAGATAGCTGCCTCCCTAGCTGCGCCAGGGCTGCAGGTGCGGGGCGGCCGGGCCTGGACCAGTGCAGCGCACTCTTCGCTAACCCGCCGGCTTCTGGGGTCCCCGACCCTCCTCGTCCCCGCGGAGTCGCTTTCTGCAGGGGCCCGCGGCCTCTCACCTGCCCGGTGGCTGCAGTGGCGCCCCTCCACCTCCATCTCGCAGCCCGGACCCCAGCTCTGCGCGCCGCCCGGGATGATGCAGGGCTCGAGGTACCGTCGCCATCGCCATCGCCGCCGCCTCCGCGCATCCCGGGAGCCGCTACGAGCCGGGGGCGCAGAGGCGCAGTCACGGAGCCGCGGAGGGCGCCGCCCCCTGCGCCGGACACCCAGGCCCGGTGCCCCGCCTGCACTCGCAGGCTCACCGCCTCGCGGGCCCCTAGAGCGATGGGGGAGCCGGTGGCTCCCAAATATAGGCTAAGGATGACAGACGGGAAGAGGGGCGGGCGGACAGGGTCGAAAAGGAGGGAAGGGTGGGGGCCCACTGCGACCCACAGGATCTCTGCCTCAGAGCGATGGCACCCGCCTAATGGGCGGATGGTGGCCTCTTGCCTGTCCCCCAGCCCGGGCTGGGGGCCTCCCTGGGCTTCCAGGCCCGCCAGGTTCCTCTCTGGGCTCAAAACGTTTTCTCCTTAATTGGCATCGTCGCCCAGTGTCGTACTTTGAAAGTTAGAATTTGTAAATCAAGCCATAATAATTTAAGTCAAACCAACTTTATATAAAAGAATTATTTTTTCTCCTCTTAGCTCTCTGAAAGTATTAATGAATTTACTAAAGGGGCTCAGCAGGGGGAATTACGAGAAAACAAATGCAAAGTAAAAAGAAACTACCCATGTAAATAACGACGCCGGGAAATCACGGACATGAATGTGGAACGTTAAAAATCATGAAAAGCAGTGGTGGTAGGTATGCAGGTAGGCACATTTTTAGTAAACAGGAACAGAAAACCAAAACTATCGTCCTCTTGTTCTTCTAGGGGCCAAATGTCCAAAACAATGAACTCATAAAATGGGTTTAATTTCAGCCTGAGCCATCAAGTAACATTCCTGAGTATGTTGGCTATTCTGTATAATTGGGATCTTGCTACTTTTCTAACCTCCAGGGGTATTTTAAAAATGAAAAAGGCAGAAAACTGTACTTAAACAAGAAAAACAAAATGTTAAAAGTAAATAAATAAAAATAAGAATGCTATTTGAATGGCCTTGCCTTTATCCCGGTGCCAGAAAACCAGAAAATTAATTCCGTTTCAAGTGAAATACTTAGTGAGGCTATTGCTGTTGAAATCCTACTTTGGCTAACTGGTACCAAGCACTAAAAGATTTGATGTATGCATATAACTTATCTATCCTAGTTCCCCTGTGCTTTCATCAAAACCAAAAGGGCTGGATAATTTATGGAGCAGACATTCAGTCCAGGTGACTATGCTCCCAGAATTGTTTAGAAATGAACTTCTAAAGAAAAATTTCCCATAAGTTCCCATGTAATACTCCACTCCCAAACTTGCAACGCAGTTCTATTCTAGGTTGTCAGTGATGGTGACCTGGGGCCCTAGAAATAACAGGAAAGCAGTATTGAGTGGAAACTCCAAATTATATCCCTCTCCATATGAATTAGCTACTGTGTAATTGCCAGCTCATTTTTTAGGCACTTGGCCATGCCAGATTATAATAGGTTAGGGCTGGAATGCAGATTTACACCTGTAGAATAAATTATCTCATACGAGGGGAAAAAGGAAAAAAGAAAAAGAAAAACAACTTACAAGTTGTAAAGGATTCTAGAGATCTTGAAGAGGAGATTAGGGACTACCAAAGTTCCAGAACTCCTTAGTACCATCAGCAAGGCTAACACTACTGTATGTACCAGACAAGTGTGCCAGATTTAAAAGAACACTGGCTTAGTAGTCAAACCCAAGCAGGGCTGGCTGTAACACGCGGAAACACGAATGGGCTATCAATGTGCAGGGAAACCAGCATTATCACACACACAGTCTGGCAACACAGGCTGACCAACATGCCCTTGGAGGAAAGCATTACCACAGCCACTTAAAAGTTTAGATTCTTGACCTAAAAACCCCACTCCTTGGAATTTACCCTGAAATACTTGAAAGAAAAAGTTCTAAGCATAAAGGTATAAAAATGTTCATTACAATGTAATTTGAGGTAGGGAAAACCGAAAACCACCTTGATGTCCAACAACGGGGGAACACTCACAATTATATTAACAAGGGAAGTGTTGTCCATAAAAATAACTATGAAAACCATGTAGAAAAAGTTAATTTGTTTCAATACAACAAAATTTCTCACCAGTTCTTTCTGGCCACACTGCTAGTTACCAAAATTGGCCTTCAACCTAAGGGGCTTTGCAATGCCTTTTCAAATATCTGAAAACAGCTTTCTTAACCTGTTTATAATTGTTGACAACAAAACTTATTCATTCACATTAATAGGTGGGTAAATCTCCCTCCTAAATTTTGAAACACACTTTGCAAAGTCTTTATTTACAAGATCTGGTTCAGAAACAAAGATTGTTGGTTCTTACCTCAAGGACACAGGCTTTATTCTCCACCACTCATCCCCTCCCCTTACTAGAAACCTACCTTAGCACTGCTCCAGCTCTGCCCTCCGTTCTTTTTAATGTGACTTACACCTAAGAACTATCTTACACAACAGTAGCCACCTATCCCCTTTCCCTCCTCCCTTTCATTTTTAAGCCCACCAGTAAAAAGGGAATTAAGTAATTTAGTTTAACCAAATTGAGGTATCAAGGTAATAAGCATTGTTTAAACCTGGTATCAGAATCACACAGGGCACACATGTTAGAAACTCAGATGTGTATTGTTTCAGTCTACTGTGGGCCTTAGTCTTCACCAGCGGCTCTCAATCTTGGCTGCACAAATGAGGCATTATGGAGCTTTACAAAGATGTTGAGACTTCTGGCCAAGATGGAGGCGTAGGTAGACACACTGTGCCTCCTCGCACAACCAAAAGAAGGACAACAAATTTAAACAGAAAAAACAACCAGAACTGACAGAAAATCGAACTGTATGGAAGTCCGACAACCAAGAAGTTAAAGAAGAAACATTCACCCAGACTGGTAGGAGGGGCGGAGATGGGCAGCCGGGCGGAGAGGACTGGCAGCAGGGCGGCGGCTGGCAGACCGGGGTGGGTGAGGAGGCAGTTGGCGGATCGGGCTGTCCCACATTCACGTGCAGATAAACCGGGACAACTGGGGAGGGAGACAAACCGCACAACCCAAATCCCAGCACGGGGAAATAAAGCCTCAAACCTCTGACTGAAAACACCTGTGAGGGTTGGGGCGGCGGCAGCGGGAGACACTCCCTGCCTCACAGGAGAGTCCCACAGGGTCCTAGAACACACACAAGCCCACCCACCCAGGAGCCAGCACCAGAAGGACCCAAATTAGCTGTAGGTAGAGGGGAAAGTGACTGAAAACCCACAGAGAGCAGAGCAAGTGGCATTGTTCCCTCTCAGACCCCTCCCCCACAGACAGCGTGACGTGGGTTGCCCCGCCCTGGTGAACACCTAAGGCTCTGCCCCTTACTACATAATAGGAGCACCAAGACCAAAAAAAAAAAAAAAGGCCCAAATGAAAGAACAGATCAAAGCTCCAGAAAAAATACAACTAAGAGACAAAGAGATAGCCAACCTATCAGATGCACAGTTGAAAACACTGGTAATCAGGATGCTCACACAATTGGTTGAATTGGTCACAAATTAGATGAAAACATGAAGGCTATGCTAAGTGAAATAAAGGAAAATGTACAGGGAACCAACAGGGATGAGAAGGAAATCAGGACTCAAATCAATGGTGTGGATCAGAAGAAAGAAGCATTCAACCAGAACACAATGAAGAAACAAGAATTCAAAAAAACAAGGAGAGGCTTAGGAACCTCCAGAACGTCTTTATAAACATTCCAACATCTGAATCATAGGGGTGCCAGAAGGAGAAGAGGAAGAGCAAGAAGTTGAAAACTTATTTGAACAAATAATGAAGAACTTCCCCAATCTGGCAAAGGAAATAGACTTCCAGGGAGCCCAGGAAGCTCAGAGTCCCAAAGAAGCTGGACCCAAGGAAGCACACACCAAGGCACATCATAATTACATTACCCAAGATGAAAGATAAAGAGAGAATCTTAAAAGCAGCAAAAGAAAAGGAGACAGTAACCTACAAAGGAGTGCCCATACGACTGTCAGCTAATTTCTCCAAAGAAACCTTGCAGGCAAGAAGGTGCTGGAAAGAAGTATTCCAAGTCACGAAAGGCAAGGACCTACACCCAAGATTCCTCTATCCAGCCAAGCTATCATTTAGAATGGAAGGACAGATAAAGTGCTTCCCAGATAAGGTCAAGTTAAAGGAGTTCATCATTCCCAAGCCCTTATTATATGAAATGTTAAAGGGACTTATCTAAGAAAAAGATGATCAAAAATAGGAACAGTAAAATGACAACAAACACAGTTAATAACCACTGAACCTAAAACAAAAAAAAAAATGAACTAAGCAAACAACTAGAACAGGAACAGAATCACAGAAACGGAGATCACATGGAGGGTTATCATCAGGGGAGTGGGTGGGGAGAGAGGGGGAAAAGGAAAAGGGAATAAAAAGCATAAATGGTAGGTAGAAGATAGACAGGGGGAGGTTAAGAATAGTATAGGAAATGTAGAAGCCAAAGAACTTATATATATGACCCATGGACATGAACTAAAGAGGGGAAATGCGGGTGGGAGGGGGTGTGCTGGGTGAAGGGAAATAAAGGGGGGAAAATGGGACAACTGTAATAGCATAATCAATAAAATATATTTAAAAAAAAAAAGATGTTGATGTTGAGTCCCAGCCAGAGAAACACAGAGGAACACAGTATCTTATATTTTTTTAAAGTTCCACTTTAGGAACGTTGCTAAGGCATGGTTTCATTACAGCCTGGTAAAAGCTGAAGTGGTTAATATAAAGCCTCCCTACTCCAAGTGTGGTATCAGGAAAAGGCATCAATATCATGAGCTGGGAGCATGAATTAAATTCACATTTTTACAAAATCGCCACGGTTCTTACCACATCAATCTAGATCAATGCTGTCCAACAGAACTTTCTGACGATGACGACATGCTATTCACTAGTGTAAACCACTAGCCACGAGGTGGCCAATAAGCCTTTCAGATGTGTCTAGTGAGATTGAGGACATGAATTCTCAGTCCAATTTATAAATGGAAATAGCCACAAGTAGCTATTAGCTACTGTAGTGGACAGGCCCAATGTAGAGAATTCATTTTGGAGGGCCATGAATGTATGGATCCAGATCTATGGATGCAAAAGGAATGCACCAGAGTTACTGCCTACAGGAATATTCTCTCCACTTAATGAAGACAAAAGCCAGGTGTTAAAAACAATCCATTTATTGGGTTTTAAACTAGTTAAACAATGAAATTAATCAGTTTGGCACTACTCTATACAGGGATTACGCCTGTGTATGCTGATACCGTACCAGGACCAGTGCTGTGCTTAGGTCTGCATTGAGTCATTGAGCAAGTAGATACTAAAAATATACTGTAGTGTTCCTTTAAGGAAGACTATACAGAGTGTGTTGCAAGGTGACTTTCACCAACTTGCCGATTACTTTAACCTAGAGGATACCTTGCATTCTATAAACTTGTCAAAGGCAAACACGTGACGTTTGCACTCAGCGATGCACACAAAAAAGTTACATAAAAATTCAGACATTCTAACATTAAATGAACTCAAACAAAGCCCCACACCTCAGCTTCTGTAACATGAAAATAATTTAAAAACGCAAAAAGTGGCATTCAATTGGTACAAAAGCCAAAAATCACTATAATAAAGAGCTACATGGGAATCTTTACAAATTAATTACACAATGGTGCTGTGTAAAAGGTTGCATTTGTACAAAGTCTGGCTAAAGCTATCTCTACAGTTTATACAGTCTTTTACATCTATATAACATTTATTAAACAAGTCAATTAAATACCAAGACTTCTTAGTCTCTCAACGATTCTGCAGGCAAAAAAAAAAAATTACAGAATTCCCGCAAAAACAGCAGTCTCCCATGAAGTGTAACAGTTTTCAAAGAGAGTCAAACAATATTTGTAAGAATACAGGTAAAAGTCAACCAGTCAGGGTTTTTCTTGTTGCTGATGTTTATTTTCAAAATCACACATTGTGCACACACACATCAATCAATCAAAAAATTTATTCACCAAACCCCCCCGTTTTGCAGCAACTGCTCTTCTATTCAGCACCAAAAACTCCAGTCTGTGGGAAGCACAGGGTGGACGCGGGCCCCACTTTTGTGTCTTGTTGAGCAATCCATCAGGCCCTTGGTTAGGTTCAGACTTGTCCTCTTTCCCTTCCATCTTCGTGGCTCTCCGGGCATCAGATTTATGGCCCACAGCCCCACTGCCATCTAAACCCAACAGCCATTTGGAAAGGATTCAAAATATTTTGAGATGAATGAAATGACAGGACCCGTATTACAGATGGGCATTCTCCATTCCAAGTAAACTGTTTCTTAAGGAGCTCCCAGACTCTCTGGTCTTTGATGCCATGATTATAATGGGTAATTATTTCTAGTCTGAGACACTGTGGCTTTGTCAGATGCCTCAAAGCAAAAAAAGTGATCAATATTCTGGAAACAGTTCTGGACAAGTTAGGAAACCAAATGGCAGCTGATAACCTGTGGAATGCAGAGTCATGAGACCAAACACAGAAACCACCAAAATGAGGAGAGCTCAACAAAGGTAGAATTTTCAAACCTGCAGAGAGCCACCGTAGATGGTACCTGAGGATCTGGAATTTTTGATTGACAAGAGCTTGAAGGGAGGACTAACCTGTATCAGGGAGGAAAAAAATTTCAGTCAGGCAACAGGCCATCTAACTCTAAAGGCCCCATAAATGAATCTCTTTACTCTTCCTATCCCAGTAGAAAGGATTCTGGGTCTTCCCTCTTCAATACAGAATAGATAATAAATTCTTCAGAATCCAGATGAAGCCCTGGCTGGTGTGGCTCAGTGGATTGAGCGCTGGCCTGCGAACCTAAAGGTCTCTGGTTCGATTCCCAGTTGGGGCACATGCCTGGGTTGCAGGCCGGGTCCCCAGTCAAAGGTGTGGGAGAAGCAATCGATTGATCTCTCACACTGAATGGATGTTTCTCTCCCTCTCTTCCTCCCTCCTCTCCCTTCTCTAAAATAAAATCTTAAAAAAAAAAAAAGAATCCAGATGAAATGTTCTCACTACAACACAGAACCTAGAGTCCTCAGGGCAACCCAGAATGGCCAGGCCCCCCATTCAGGAGGCAAGTAAGAATAATACTTCTTTTGTCTAACCACTTCCATGCTACTAAGCCTACTCTGTCTAATACCCGAAGCAGAAAAGCAAGAAAAAATTCTCTGGGAACTTACTTCCACTGGCCATAGCAAAAATTATACTAGAAATACTTTATCTAATCAATGACATCTAAGTATCAGCAGAAAGAAAAAACTGACGAACACCCACATCTCAATCATCAAACCGACAACACTTGCCTGAGCATGTCAGACTTCGTTCAACTCAGCACTCGGCGGACTTACCCTTCTATGCATAATAGCAAGGTGACACAAGGAGATCGGTGAGAACAAGCAGCTGGTCATCTGTGAACTGCTGTTTGTGTTCCTGCCAGTTGTCATGGTGTGTCCTTCGGAAATTAGATAAGGTCTTCTTTACAGTCATCTGTAGAGTAAGCAACCCACATACATTTATTTGATCTCACTGAGCAACTAGGGTTATATTTAGGAGACCTGTAGCTAAGTAACAAACCCTCCAGACTTCAGATCTCACTGCTCACTAAATGCTACAGAACCAACAGGCCAATCTTACTGCACAAAGCCAACAAGCTCACTTTAGAATTACCTGGACAAGCTCCAGAAACTTAAACATTACTAAACCAGTTTCAATATATACCTAATATCTATTTCCTAAGGTGAAAAGGACAAAATCATCTGAGTTGTTTAATTTAGGAATATAGGTGCTCACTAAACAATACCATCATAATTGCCTGTTTGATATTAGCTTCTAATTAGACACTTTGCAGATAGTGACGGGGGACTCCCCACCCCCCAAAAAGAATTATCTTCTGGAGGACACGCCCCTTGCAGTACAGGCTTCCCTTCTAGGTGAGAGTTCTAGGAACCCATCTCCATCAGTGTGGTGTTGTGTGAGAGGCTGCTCTCAGCTTCAGTGAATTTTGTTTGAACACTCTTTCGACACATTTGTCCATTTCATAAGGGGTGGTTTACAAGCACATCTGCCTACTGCACGCTGAGTGTTCAGCAGTTTTTGACCAAAAATGGCAGGACCCCTGTACCCCACCCTCCCTATTCACCCAATCTCGCCAAGAGACTTTTTTTTTTGTTTCACGAATGAAAAAGTCCTCAAAGGGAAACATTTTGCTGATGTGGCAGTGGTGAAACAAGTAACAGCAGAAGCACTAAAAGGCATCAAAAATCAATGAGTTCAAAAGGTGACTGAAGTTTAAACATGTAAGAATAAATACACAGTATTTTATAAATAAACTGGTTTTTTTTGGATTTCCCCTTGTATAACATGCTAGTAAAACAGAAGTGTAAGATTACACTGACAACATTGGCAATGCTTTCACTGGACTGGGAAGGACAGAAGTTATAGTAATTGCCTTACTGCCCAAAGACCTCAAATATACACAGGAGCAAAGCTGCTGCAAGTTTTTAATAATTACTGATAAGCAGACAGTCCAGAGTGTATCAGAAATGATCAGCATAGTGTGTTACAAAACATCATTGCCAATGTGTGTGCAAAGACACTAACAAGGAAGATTTTTACCTCAATAGGCTGAGGATCATTCAGATGTGCACTCAGATTCATGAGGAGCTGGGGCATCCAGGTAGGAACATCATAAGGACTAGAAAGGACACATGCACCAAGTCCTAGCACCCCAGCATGGCGTTTGACCAACTCTGTGAAGAAAACAGCAATATACGTGCATTTATAGGACTCCATCGCACTCAGGACAGTGAAATAAAATCAGTTTCAGATTATGTTAGTTGTTTTCAGTGTGTAAATTTCTGCATTTAAAATGAATCTTTAAAGCACATCCAAGGTCCATCTAGAAGGTATCCAGCCATGTAATATGAAAGAGAGACATTTATTGTAGAAGATACCAGAAACATTGTACATAGGACAATGATGCCTCAGTCCCCTTCAAAATAGACACCTGGGACCCCACACAGTTCTCCCAATTGCCATCAGCTGTCTCGCCGTATATTAACAATGGTTGGACTTCTTCTGGACAGACCTCGTACATCAAAAATATGAGACTGACACTAAATTAAAGACGTCCCATAGCTGTCCGTCAACAACAGCCTAATTACACAGGTCAGAAATGTGTCATAGATTTGCTAAAACTAACAAAATAATGGCTTTTGTGACTGATTCATATCATATGCAGAAGTGTAATCCCTGACCTTAACAGATTCCAATAAAAACTGGACCCCTTTTTTCTGGATACAACTACTCCTCTACTCATTAGGTAAACACATTCAAAACAGAACTACAATGTACCTGTATTCTACAGGGTCTATACTCTTTCTTTAGCAAAAAAGTTACATTAAAGTGCTTTCCGATTTTCACTGTATTTTAATAAAGATGCGTGTATTTATAAGTATATTATATGGTATACATGAAACATGGTGGGAATAAGGAACTGAAGTTAAGAAAAAGGGAATCTGGACTTCCAGCCAAGATGGAGGCATAGGTAGAGATACTTTGCCTCCTTGTACAACCAAAAGAA